>JAAEAF010013525.1:0-80432 GCA_011037195.1 Triatoma infestans | reverse complement strand
TTATATTATTGAGAATATATGGATGGGTCCGCAATGCTGGATAACATCTAGTATTTTATCCGTCATAGCATGCATATTATGATGTTCCTGACCGGTTGCGGATCTGTTTTGAGATCTCCTGTGAACGAAAAAATATTTTCATTGAATCATCTCTCTCTATTATATATATATATATATATATGTGTGTGTGTGTGTGTGTGTGTGTGTGTGTGTGAGTGTGTGAGTGTATGAGACAAAATATCTCAAAAACGAAAAACATAGGAAAATCAAACTTGATATTCCATGTAGGTACCCCAAAGCATTTGACAGAAAGTTTAGATAAAAATCGATCAACCGTGATGCAACTTTACTAAATGATTCTCTTCAGTTTGCCATGATTTTGTCGAAAATAGGTTGAACAGAATTTCTTCAAATTTCGTATACCTATCATTTTTATTTGAAGTTTTTTTCGAGGAAAATCTTTTTTGGTAAGGAGCAGTTATGTTATGTTTTCTTCTAAAGTTCCAATTCAGAGCAAAGTATGGTTCTATCACCTACACGATTTGATAGTACAATAAATTTTTGGTTGGGATGGATGATGGTAAAGGGGTCTGATGCACTGCGACTTACACGGTCTATTGTGCTTTGCCTCCTCAGGTTGAGATCCATAAAGAATCTTAATATTGTGGAGGGTTCTAGGAAGGGTTATGTTCCCCTTCTTCTTCTGGTAACTACCCAGGTTCCTGAGTGCGTTAGATGTATTGGAGTTTCCTCCATCTCCCCACAGAATCTGCACATGCTATCTCACCCTCCAAACACAGGTGTCCCCTGAGTCTTGGGGAAACTCGTCAGTATGCGGATCTTTTTCTTACTAAGGCCGAGGCATGCTTCCAATTTCTTTTGGTTAAATTACTCAAGCACATCTTACAAATATACTGCAGATCTCTTGCAAATATACTGTTAGAATGTGAAGAATATTGGTCAACCAGAAGTGGAACATTACAGAATAGGCTTCTGGTTTTGTTTTACTCTTCTTTCTTTACTCGTGATAACGGCTAGAACGGTATTTTTAAATTTTGAATGGTAACACCTGTAAAGGTGATATAAACCTATCACTTTTACCTGAAAAATTGCTTTGGAAAAATTGATTTTAGTGGTACTTAGGAAACCTGTGACATTTATATTTTGCATGTTATTTAAAATCGTTCACTACCTTGGCGCTGTCTTCTGGAGTGTGGTGAAAAACACATTCAATTTCTTCCTGTCATCTGTGCTAGTCAAAGTCGGAACAAGCCCATCGATGATGCAAAGTCGTATCGATTGATACTACTTCTACCCGTTTTTGGGAAACTGCTGGAGAAACTGATTATAATGAGATTGAAAAGCTTCATCAGTTTCAGTTCCTTGCCAGTATGGTTTTTTTATCGGGAAGATCGACGACAGATGCAATATCGAAGATCCTGGAATTGGTGCGTGGCAGTGGGCACCTTATATGTCCTCACAGTATTCCTGCACATAGCTGGGACCTTTGATAATGTCTGGTGGCCGACTGTTTTGGAGTCACTCAGAAGACGAGATGTCCGCCAAATCTTCTGAAACTGATTCAAAGTTACCTTACTCAAAGGGTGGCAGTGCTAGTGACTCAAGTCGGCGAGATTTCAAGGCCAGTAACTAAAGGTTCTCCGCAGGGATCGTTGGTGGGCCTGTTCCTGTGGAACCTAGTTATGGATGAATTGTTAAAGCATATTGAGAATATGGACTATTCTGATTTGGTTGCATACGCTGATGACATCGCAATAGTTGCCCATGGAGATTCTCGTCGGGAATTAGAGGAGCGTGCTAGCGCTGTAATGTCCCGGATAAAGAATTGGTGTCAGGGGGAGAAGCTGCAGATTTCGTTCGAGAAGTCTAAAGTGATGCTAATGAAAGGCAAGCTTCATCCCAGTCGTCCTCCCTGGATTAGGGTGGTCGATCACAGAATAGTCCACCTGACTCAGTTTGAGTACCTGGGCGTGCTGCTGGATTGGAAGCTTTCTTCAGATGGATTGCCTCCAGATGTCTCAACTTGTGCCAGGGAATAAAAAGAGCAGCCCGTGATGAGTGGGGGTTGAATACTGGCATGGCCTTAACCATCTACAGGGGTATAATAGAGAATGTTGCAACGTACGCAGCCGCCTGTTGGGTTAATAGGCTGGACATGCACTCATACAGTGGCACTCTATTACGAATGCAAAGAGCCATTTTGTGCTCTGTAACAAGGACCTATGCGACATCCCCCACGATCTCCTTGCCGGTGGTCGCTGGTGTGTTGCCGCTTGATTTCCTCGTAGAGATGAGGGCCCTTACCAATAACTGTAAGAAAGGGGGAATGATTGTCCTTGATGGTGAGGAACTGCCCAGTCAGGCGCCTCCTGCTCTTGCAAAGAAAAAGATCCGTAAGTACGAGATTGGGAAGTGGCAAAGACGCTGGAATGAAGCAGAGAAAGGGAGAACCACATATGAATTCTTCCCGAACTTGCATCACAGACTGTCGATTCGATGGCTTGAGCTATCCCAAACCGTAACGCAATATTTCACGGGCTACGGGAACTTAGAATTGAACTTTCTGTTAAATGCTGTGGGGTACATACATGGAATATCAAGTTTGATTTTTCTGTGTTTTTTCGTTTTTGAGATATTTTGTCTCATACACACACATACACACACACACACACATATTTATATATATTATAGAGAGAGATGATTCAATGAAAATATTTTTTCGTTCACAAGGGATCTCAAAACAGATCCGAAACCGGTCAGGAACATCAGCAATATGCATGCTATGATGGATAAAATACGCTAGATGTTATCCAGCATTGCGGATCCATCCATATATTCAACAATACAATGAATTTGACTAAAATTGAAGGCACAAGAAAAAGATCCGTGAGTACGAGATTGGGAAGTGGCAAAGACGCTGGAATGAAGCAGAGAAAGGGAGAACCACATATGAATTCTTCCCGAACTTGCATCACAGACTGTCGATTCGATGGCTGGAGCTATCCCAAACCGTAACGCAATATTTCGCGGGCTACGGAGAGTTCAATTCTAAGTTCCATGAGCTGGAATTAAATGATTACCCGAATTGCAAAGGGGTGGGACGGAACACATTGCAAAGTGCTATAAATTTTAAAGGCTTTGTTGAGTTTGCTCGCGAAGTAGCTGAATTGCGAAGGACTAGACGGATATGTAGAGGTCCGCCTCAACATAGTAAGGATGGCAACTTGCCTACTGTGTAGGTAAGGCTAAGTGACCATAGGCACCAGTTTTGGGCGCTATACGCTAGCCAGGGTGGCCTGGAGCGTGTTCTAATTTTGAAACTGTTTTTTTTGTCACCTGTTCTTCGGGTACGGATAATTCACTGCAACTGGAATGATACTGTAAGTCCAAAGTAGTGTAGGAGGAGATGGTAAAACCATAGGTCATGCTCAGGCGTGGCTTATCCATGGCCAGGTCAGTAACCATTCTAGGCCTTTAATTAGGGGACTTGTTCCTTCAGTTTTGTGGGAGGAAGTTGGCTGGTTTGCCTTCGGGAACAATTCCGCCCACTTCCATTCGCTCCCAACAACATGTCATCTGTGCTAACCAATATATGTATCTTCACCAACTGTAAAACTTAATGTACGCAGTGCAACTAAGTAAAAGTTTTATAAAAGGAATTTGTCAATTTTATCAGATTATATTAACTGCATTAAAGAGAAAGGATATGTGAGTGTTTGACACCAGATTTTTTATTTTATTTTATTTATCTATTTTTGATTATATAGCAGCACATGTGAACTAGTGGTAAAAGTTGCTATTATTTTAAGTTTTCCTTGTTTAAGAGAACATACTTACCCACCTACTATCGTACATACGCACAAACAGGGCGCGGCGCACAAACAAGGGTTAAGGCTGTTATATATTAAATAATAATGCTAGAATAAGTGGGTCAGGTCCCTTGGCTGGCGTTAACGCCACCCTGTAAATATTACCAGTGTTATCAAGAAAGTCTTAGCACTACCGCTTCAAGGGGTTGTGAACTGCTCACTACTGAATGTATCCTCCCCCGCCCGGGCTCTGCCTTCATTGCGGTTTATATTTTCCCCTCAATCTTCTTTATTTTCATTTTTAAAACTTTGCTATAGAAATTTTTACACTTGAAAGATTAAATGTGAATTGTCTTTTCTTTTTCAGATGATTTTCTTCTGTTTTTTTTTTCATTCACTTTTCGTTATTTACGCTTGCTTTTCTTTTGTGAGATCGGTGGTAGACAGCGAAATTTACATAGAATCATAATTAAATCTATGAAAATGTTTTAAGTGTTCTTCTTTCGTGAAAAAGACGTCAAAATTTTTCTGACTAAAATGGCTATTGAAAACTTTAATTTTTTTAAATGAATACCTAAGATAAAACAAAATTCTTGTACAGTGTAGATCTTTCATATGACCATCTCTTAGTGCAATTATCAAAATTTTCGATATTCCTTAAACATGCAAAGTTTAGCTGCCTGTTATTCTGACTCATATAGATATAAGTGATGGGGAATTTACTACTTCACCTAATGTCACACTAAATTGTCTGGGGCAGCGCCTCCTCTCACTCGAAACGTAAGTTTAAATGTATGCTGAATTTATAGATCTCCGGAGAACACCCCCCAAAAAAAATCAATTATTCCAAAAAATGTGTTCATTAAATGTGACAGTTTTGTGACTCTCCAGAAAGCATTCCAAGTTTGAAAAGAATTGCTGGAGCCATTTTCCAAAACAAAAAAAAAAAATCAAAAAACTACCCTATAATGTCTAACCGATTTTTCTTTAAATATAAAATACTAGCAATGCTTTTGATCCAACTTAATATTAGATTTATACAAGGGTAGATCAAATTAATATAAACGAGAATTGTTGTGGTTGGGGTTCCGCAAAGGCTGGAAAGTATCAGAGATATTTTCCGTGATAGCCTGCTTCTTTTTTGGTGGTCATCGAACGGTTTTGGGCGTTCGCCCATCATCAGGATGCTTTCGTCAAACAAAAAATTTATTTTGTTTTATTTTGCTTAATTATCTTACCATCATTCAACTCGTATTTTATTATTTCTTGCCAGTAACTATTTCACAGCAGCCCACAGCTGACATAGTGTTATTTCGCGCTGTTATAAATAAATACATAAATATAATAGTAAGATAGTATGGATAATTAATTATAAAGTAAATCTCCCTTAAACAACATAGTTTAAGATACAGACCCCCAAGTGTGTAGGATGTTTCCATTCTTAAAGAAAAATGTGCCCCTTTAAAGACCCAAACATGCGTTTTTTCCCACTCAGGTACCATCCCCCTCCCCCTTCCTGACTTTGTTCGGCCATAACAGGAATATTTGAAGGACCAGTCAGTGTATCAACTCTATTTGCTCTGTGCAAATCTATGTTATCATACTGTTTGACAAACGAATCCTGATGATGGGCGAACACCCGAAACCGGTCGATGACCACAAAAAGAAGCAGGCTATCATGGAAAATATCTCTGATGAACGAAAATGTATTTTTTTTTTTTTTAATTTTATTGGTATGAAATAAAAGTACAAAATAATTCATTTAATTTTTTTGTTTACTTAATTACAAGCTTTATGCACCAGCACACATTTTTCCCATATTATAGGATGTTTTTTGTTGTTTATACATCGTAATAAAAAGAAGAAGGGACGTGTCATAAGCTAATTGCGCATAAAGGCCGTTACTCCTGCTATTGACCACAAAACGCTGCCCTCCCAACACCACTTTCAGGAGTCTAAACTTGTCGACGTCACATGGACTCAAGAATGGTCTGTAGGGGGTGGGAAATGTTCAAATTCAACCCAGAACATTTCCTGCAATGTGTTGCTTGTTTCGATTGCTGTGTAAAAGGCCGTGCGTTATCATGAAGCAAAAAATCACTTCCCCTACTGTGATTGACGTTGTCTTTTGGCCCGATACACAGCCTTAAGTTGTTGGAGTAGGAAGGTGCATTTAACTGTTCTTTGTTTATGGAGAAAATCGAGAAGAAGTAGGCTTTTTGAATCGCAAAAGACAGTGGCCAAAAATGAGGTTCAATCTTGTGTGATGCAGCCTTTCCTTACATGAAGACTGGTTGAAATAATAGACATTATAGATTAGTTACTTTATTTAATAAGATTTCATTTTTTGAAATTTATTAGAATAATTATTAAAATTTATAAGGAAATTTAGAAATATTATTTATAACATTTAAATTCAATCTTTCCTAGTGTAAACGTAGTTAGAATCAAATGACTTTTTTCTTCTCTTCATTATTATTATTTCTATTCTATAGTAATTATTTCTATTCATTATATTAAATATAATAAATTCATGTAATATGAGCTGAAAGAACTTTTCTTTTTCTTTTGATAAAAAAAATAAATTAATAAAAAATAGAATATTATAAAGTTATAACTTCCGTTGGAAAAATAAATTGAAATGTTATAATAGTTTTCAAATTAATTAACGTAAGCTAAACGATATTCATTAAATTGGTTAAGAACTTTGTTTAGTTCTAATTATTAAAGTTTGCTTTCTAAAAATTCTGTTTAAACGATCAGTTTAAAGAGAAAAAATAAAATTAATTTTGTATTAAGCTACAAACGAGGAGTTTTCTCTAGTTTTATTTCAGCCAATTAAAAATTTAAAATACGTGGATAAAGATCATTTTTTTCTTGTAATTTATCAGGCTTTCTCCAGGCGGGCTTTACGTCCATCAACCGATCAGTTTACGAGTACGGTGGCAGACAGTAGACATCCTTTTACTAAATGTGGGCTCTTGTTGTCCGTCATGGCATGCTATTTTTGTTCTTCAGGACCGGTTTCGGATACTCATCTACCGTCAGAGTAAGGCTATTAGTGTAGAGAGTTGACTTCAACTTTATGTTTCTGCAGTACTACACTTGTTGATTGTATACGGGAGGTTATAAAGTTCTTATAACCTCTGTATCGGGGTACCTTATAAACTCCCGCATACAATCAACAAGTGTGATGTATCAGAAACATAAAAGATGAAATCAACACTATATATGAACTTGAGTGGCTTACTTTTACGATGGATGGGAATCCGAAACCGGTCAGGAACAATAAAAATAAGCATACTATTAAAAATAAAATACCAGATATTATCCAGCATTGCGGACATATCCACATTTTCAATACTTGACTGTATATTACTCATATTTATCAAATAAAATCCAAGGTTAAAGTCAAATCGAATCCCGTAGCACTAATACATCTCATCATTCCCCGGAGAGATTAGTCGCTTATTCCATAAAAGGTTTCTTGCCTATTCTTGCGTAAGTAGCGATTATTGTACCTTTCCTTGCCAGAGTACGAGCCATTCACTGCCTTCTAACCAGCATGCCCAGGGAGATTCTATATTTTGGCCTATGCATTCCCTCTCCATTTGAACTGTGACATATGATGGCTTCAGTGCTTTGAAGTCAGCCTGGTTATCGTATAACATTGCAATCATCTGATTTCGATACTCTCTATCGAAGTTGAACTAGACACATCATCCAATTGCATCAATTCCATCTAGAAGATAATGGGAAACTTGCCCATAGCCTTTGGTCATTGCGTCAATGTTCTCAAGGCCCTCGACGCATCAGTGGTATGTTTCCTAATACCAGATAGAGCGTAATCATTGTTCGGTTCTCATTGTTACTCAGCCTTGTGGAGATATTGTCAACAAAGGCTATTGCTAGACTGGCACACCCACAATTCCACTTGAAACCCATTCAATGTTCATACAATGTATTGGGCGTGGCAGAGGAAGTAATGCGTAGTTCAAGTGCGCCTTGAGAGAAAGATACTAACGCTTCGTACGGCTAATATTGGGAAGGTTTGGAGTCCAGCGTATATGTGACATATTTTCTCAACAGTGGCCTTAATTTTATTTACAATCGGAGAAGATTCTGAGGAATATTCGCTTGTTAATAGTTTTTTTTTTTTACAATGTTATTGGTGCTATATTTTGGACTACCTAATATTTCTGAAAAAAAAAAAAAAAATCAATCAACGGTCAATAGATTATTTTTGAATCCAAATTGTTTTTCCTTATTTCTCTCTCAGCATAATTTAGAAAACTATTTAGTTAGCTAAATTTGCTTCCATCCAAAATCTGAGAAAGTTTTTTCTAATACAAAAAATTGATAGTTTCTTAGTTTCATTATTGTGAATTGCCAAAAAAAAAACAAGTTAATCAAATAAATCTGTTTGTTAAACAACGTTTTCCTTTCTTAAATAAAAAAAAAAAAAAAATAGAATATAAACCTTTCGTCCTTAAAAGCTAGCGCTCTATCCATCACGGAAGTTCGTCAAGTTATCGCTCCACCCAGGGATAACTGTTGGTATTTTAGGGAGATAATTCTTCTTCTTCTTTTTTGTAGGAAGTTTCTCTTCTTTTCTTTTCTTTGTAAAGCCACTCCGTCTGCCTAGCGGTTATCACCTGGTGGCAATACTTTTGCAAAAGATAGCGGTTTCTTTTTTCTCCATTTTTTTTTTTTTGCGTACTCTCACTTTCTTTTAACCTGACGCAATCCAGTTATACAGGTACTTGGCAAAAGAAGAAGAAGAATAAAAAAGAATCCTCGTTTTTTAAGTTGTTCCTCTTCCTGTATGGTTGGCGTTCTCTGTCCCAGTAGACAAGAAGACCTGTAGCTACCCGGAAGGTAAAATATAGGATTGTTAAACAGAGATAGTATGATAGTTAGATGTGCAACTGGAAGAAGAAGAAGTAGTAATAGTAATGAATAGAGAGAGAGAGAATAAGTAAAAAACAAAAAGGACCACTTTTCCCCGTCGTGCCATACTTTGTTATTTGGACACCAACTTTGTTTGTGCCAACTTTTTTTTACGCTACTTTGTTTCCATGCTCAAGCTTAAAGCATGCTGGATGAACAATGTGTTCACCTTCTTAATCCGCCGACTTCTTCTCTAGTTCTTCTTGTTTTACCTCATTCCATTCTTTCTCTCAGTCTTCACTCCACGCTACTACCAACATCTCTACTTATCTAATAAATTACACACCCACCAGGCTAATAGCCAGCAGAAGAAAAAATTTGACGTTATACCAATTTTTCTCTAACCCTCTCACTCTTATTTAGCCGTTTTTCCAGTTTCAAAAAAAAAAAAAAGAAAAATTAAATAATTTTCCAGCAAAAAAATGACATATAAAACATTTATTTCAGAAAATTGTAATGTTAGTGTAATAGTGTAGGAAATGATAGTTGGTATTATTGAAAATGTAAACCTAAGCTCATTTATTACTGGCAATATACACAAAATTCATATTTATGTACTTTTGATGTGAAAAAAAAGTATAAGAGAAGGCAGAGAGATCGAGCGAAGAGTTATGGTATTGATGATGTCCAAATGATATCATTGGTTTAGTGTATGTGGTTGCATGAGCGGTGTGGCCTACAATATTTGATACATTGTGGCTACTGTATATTTGATTCATTTCCATCTAATAATTCTTAAAAATCTGTACCTTTTATTCAAATCAATTTCTCCACATTGCGTAATAAGTTAAGTAGCTTTTTATTATCATTAGTTTGGCAATTCTTGTCTTCATAGTGTCAATGCCGCTTTCTTTAAAAATAAAAAAATAAAAAATTACATTCAATTGTATCCAAGTAAAGAGTTGTTTGCAAATAATGATGAAGTACATTCTTTAAACATTTCTTCCTTATTTAATATATCCTATTCCTACTTTTATAGTATGTATAAATACTAAAACTTGGAGATGAAGTACTTTTTTTATAATAATTCCTTACATCTCCGGTTAAAATAATCTACTAAATTCTGGACATCCGCACCAATGTTCTCGCTAATAAATACACTTGTGCTAATAAATACTTTCTCGCTAATTAATATATTCATTCACAATAAGGTAGAATATTCAATATTTCGCTTCCACATTATATGTGGTTGGACGAGCAGTCAAATTAGAATTCTCATTGTTCTAACGGTCGATTTGATTAGTTAGATTAGCTTGGCAAAATGCTTTAGCCTATACATCTGCAATGTAGAAAGCTGAGCGAAGATTGCTGAGAGAAGCTGAAGTTGATTCCTTGTTTAAAAGCAGGTGCTTGATTATTTCCGTGAAAGTTTTATGTCATAAAACACCGAAGCTCTCAGATTGTCAAGTTTAAATACGAGTTTTCTATTTCTTGGTAGGAGCTATAAATACTTGTAGCGGAAAGTTTGTGTTTTTACGGTTGTAGCTCATTCGTCCATACTGTATAGGCGGGCATAAAAGAAGAAGTTTAAGGTGTTTATAGCGCCGATGAAAGCGCCGAAGCGGCTGGAATCAACAACGTAAAGTCTCCAGCGCTTGTAGTTTGTTAAGGTGAAATTCCTCAACAGAGGACTATTATTGCAGTACTTTATTTGAGTTAGTTGTTATTTTTTTTTAATACATTAAAAGAATGTATTGTATAAAATCATCGAAATTGAATTTTTAACGAAAATCATATTTCAAGAGTTCCTAAGAATAAAAAAGTTTTTAGCGAAAGATGTTGTGGTGAGCATATAATATAAGTATGTTCCTACAGAAAGGTTTCATATAATATCCCTCAACCTGAATGACGAATTCATTAAATCATTTTTCCTTTTTTGAAATTTTTTGGAAAACGTCACCAGCGATTTTTTTCTTTTACTTCGTATAAATGCATTAGAAATATGACCGTAAACACTTCTCGTAGGAAGTTGAATAATTCATGGGTTATAGCTCACCTCTATACTGTTATTTCGGAATAATATTCGGTTCTCTATGAATTAATCTTGAACGCAACTAATATTTGGTTTCGAAAATCTGTCTTAAACATCAGTTTATAAGTGTGAAAATAATAAAAGAAAGTCGTATGTGCTTTCATATCAGTTCAGATGAACGTCATCAAACCTGACCAGCTTTTCCAATAGAAATTTATCTCTCATACTGTGTTTCTAGATCTCTATGTTTTGGAGTATATCGTTCCATTTGTCACTTTAAGAAAAAACTTCCAATTCCTAAGTTTTTTTAGAATACTACGAGGATTTCCTAAAGTCTTTCCCACCTTAGGCAACCTAATTAAGTACTACTTAGTCATCTACTAACTTATGGGTTAAAAGTCTGGGATTACTTAGTTAAACCTTAAAATCCACCTTGGGAATTCTTAAAGAATCTGAGTGACTCATGGTTAGTGTGAATTATAACAGTCATGAAGGTTACAACTGTCTTTAATAAATTGCGGTAATGACATCACATTTTTGTTTTGTTTTTTTAGGATGTACTTGCAGTCTACCACACATTTGTGTGGAACCCCGTCGTTTCTAACAAATTCCTTTCCATGAAATTACAGACCTCCCATCAAGATTCAATCTGAACGGCCATGTACTGATGGGGCAGTCACTTTTACAAATTTATAGTTAGTTTATGTTTACATATTATTAACATACATATACATACAGACAATGAGAAGATATAACATAATTAATATAACAAATATAAAGGGAGAGCTTTGATAATACGTAGAGTATATCTATAACTGTGGTCATTCAATAAGTAACAAGACAAATCGATTTATTTACTCAATATAAAACTTTGGCTACTTTTCAACATAGTCCTTTGCAACATTTATACAGTTGTCCCATTGTTCTTCTAATTTGTGTATGCCTCTGGCATAAAATTCTTTGGGTTGATCTCGAAACCACTTTTGCACCTGATTTTTTTAAGTTCTTCATGGGATTGAAAATGTTTCCAACGTAGAGCCTCTTTAGGGGGTCTAAACCACTTAAAATACTATTCTAAATTCTACTCACAAATTCTTTTTCAATTACATCGTTCTTTCAACTGTTGACTGATTTGAAACCTGGTTTCTTTGTGGGCATCGCTTAAGTTGTCTTGGAATCCAACACTCGCATGCACTTCTTCAGCTATCAGTTCTACAGCAATACGCCTCTTGTTCTGAATTAACGCGTTAATGGAGGTTCGAGGGAGGAAATTGCAACTGCACCCGGCCTTCCACTTCGTTGCTTGTCACAGACACTTACACGGCCACTTTTAAACTTTTCTATCCATTTGTAAACGTTCAAACTGTTCTCATAATTATTTCCTTGCACTTTCAACATTCTTTTGTGGATTTCACTACTTTTGATACCCTCTGCGACTAAAAATCTAATCACTGAGCGTTGTTCTTTCGAGATGCAATAATCGAGCGGACTCGCCATTGTTAACTGATACATTTGAGGTTATGCTTGCCAAATACTCACGAACAGCTGATGAGAAACTAAGTATAAGGATGCCAAGTTGGCGCCCTGAAACTATTGTATGACTAAATAAACCGTTTCTGAGCTAAAGCGATTTATCTCGTTACTTATTGAATGACCCTCGTATATATATATTTATATATATATTTTATGAGATACAGAATGATTATTTTTAGAAGTAGACGTCTATCATATATATATACATGTATACAACAGTTTTGAATATGAGTGGCCACCATCAGAAATTGATAACGACCGTATGAGGGGCAAACATATTTTATCGTGCTAAGTCATGAAACATATTTTCGTTTATAATCCATTTTCCACCACATGATAGGAATAAGTGAAAGTGGAAAATTTTATTTTCATTTTGTCAGACTCATTGAGTATAATTATTTTCTGTAAATTTGGTGAAGTTTAAATTTAATTCTTCACTATAAAACCCTTCTCTTGAGAGTTTAATTTACGTTGCTTTAATAATAAATAACAGTTTCAAAATACTGTCATCACTAAAAGTGACTTCTTATTCTCCAGAATTTTTTATTCTTTGTTAAATACAAATTTGCAGAATCAATGCTTTTTCTTTTTATTTGCATCAATATAAGATTTTCTACGGCATAATCTAGCATTGTACTCTGGATACCGCAGAACACTTCTTATAGTGTTCAAATCATTTTCAGTTCAAATGGAGGAAAATGAATAAGGAGCTTGAAAGTGGGTAAACGCTGAATATAAAATACTTCAATGACTGCTTTAATTACCCAAAAGTTTTTGTTATTTTTTCCCATTTACCCCTTAATAATTCGTTTTTACATACAGGCTTGTTCGTCCAGCGAGTTTATGATAGTCCCTGATAGTTTGGAAAAATTGGTTTCACTACGCATGCTCCAAAATGGCCAACTGGAAACTGTTGGAAACTTAACCAGCAAGAACGCTTTGTGGAACAATATTGTACCGTGATAGTTATAAAAGCATTCAGGAAAAAAATAATAATGGAAGGCTAGTTTTACAGTTATTAGCTCATAAATATACCTTTATTAAAACAATCTAATCAACATACGTGGGAATCTATGTAATAAAAAGGAATATTGGCCAAGACAGCCGGGAGAAGCAAAATAACAAATAATTAATGCGTTAAAAATGCTTTGCGAATGCGTCGGATAGCCAGTCTGAAATCGGTTGGCGCTTTGAGATCTGACTGCTATGTGATAGTTTCCAAACGGTTTGCTGACTACCGGTATTTTATCCATCGTAGCATGCATATTAGTTATGTTCCTGACCGGTTTCGGATATTCATCCATCGCCAGAGCAAATTCACCAAGTTCGTGTAAAGAGTTCACTTCAACGAAATGTTTCTGTAGACTCGGAGTCTACCGAAGGTAGCCTGCTACCACGGATCATGCTTTCCAGCTCTGCGGAACCAACCACCACGACAAATATTTTCAACAGGTTTGCTGACTGTTTGGAAAACAGTACGAACACATTACTCTGAGTTGGAAACCGTTTGAACTTGAGAAATTGCTGCACAAACAAACCTTATACACATATAGGCTAAGTGGAGAGAATAATAAATCTTTCATGCTTTAAGAAGAAATGAATTAATAAATTAGGCATAAGCTTGAAATGCCATTCTTTATTTTTTTATTTGGGGGTGGTGCATTGTATTTAATATTAATGAATGAAGGTTATTAAAAAAAATAAAACAGAAAGATGTACAACAATAATGATTGGTAGACATGCACACGGATAGACATATCTATAGTAAGAATATTTTGTGGGAATTGCCAAGGGACTAATTGACAATTAAATATATTGATCTGTTGAATAAACTTCAATAAATTTATCTCATTACATTTCATTAAAAGAATACCTGCTTTATATATACTGTTCCTTGTTGAATTACTCAATCTAACGCAAATTTTGCACTTAATCTTCTGATTCAAAAAAAAACAAACAAATTAATTGAAGAAAAAAAGTTGAGAAATATTTATTGTATGATTCCCAAAATGAGATGGACATATGGTAATTTTTGGATTTCAAAAAACTACAGTAGGTTAGTTTTTCTATGCAAGTATAAAGCGATCTTCCAGTATCAATCGCTCCATTTTACTGAAGAACAATTAAAAAAAAAAAGGATAAATTTATGCTACAAAAATATGCGCAAAATGTGGTAGTCAAACATTTTAAAGAGTGAGCTCAGGGCAAAGCCAATATATATTTTACTTTCTCTTACTCCTCCTAGTAAGAGGAAGTATTATAATCGTGTCAAATTTTCGATATCGAGTTATCACCGGAAATATCCGTTTTGAGGTCCCCTGAGTCCAAAAAAGTGGTTTTTAGCAAATGGTCTGTGTGTGTGTGTGTGTCCGTGTGTCCGTGTGTGTGTGTATGTATGTATGTGAACAGCATAGCTCAAAAACGAAAAACCGTAGAAAGTTGAAACTTGATATTCCGTTTAGGTATCACCATGGGATCTGACTACGTTATCTGTCAAAATTCCTCAACCGGAAGTACCACTTTACTAGTTGGATTTTTTACTTTTTTGCGATTTTCTCAAAAATGGCTCCGACGATTTTCTTTAAACTTGCAACATCAACCACAATACAAAGAGCTACAACTTTTATTTGAAACATTTCTCCGGGAAAATGCAATGAAGGGCACTTTTGGGGGAGGGTGGGGTTAGGTTTCCATCTAAAGTGCTATTTCAGTTTATTAGACAATTCTGTCATCTAAATAATGTTAATTAGAATTAAATATGTTGTTGAAATTCCGAGTTTGAAAAAAATTGGATAACCGGAAGTGCGTTTACTTTACCACTTTACTAAATGATTTATTCACTTTTTCGCAATTTTCTCAAAAATGGCTTTGACGATTTTTTTGAAACTTCGTATATAAACTAAACATGCAAAGATCTACAACTTTTATCTAAAACATTTCTTGGGAAATTCTTTTAAGGGCACTTTTATGGGAGGGGGTTTAGTTTTCTCTAAAGTGTATCATAATTTTTGATTATACAATTTCTATCATCCAAAACTAATTAATTATATATCAATAGATGGCTAAATTCGGTTTTCAAGAGAATTAGTACGGAAGTGCGCCTTTGGTGGCTGAACAGTTTTTTTAGTTTTCGACGATTTTTCAAATTTTTGTACACAAACTATAAAATTTGTCAATTAAATTTTGAGAAATGGAGTAAGAGAAAGTTGTGTGAGTGTTTCACACCAGATTTTTTTTGCTTATAAAAAGTCACCTTAAATGATGCCATTAAAATTGTATGACATTCAAACAAGTTTTCTAAAAATCATTCAAATGCTAATGCTCAGAATTGTCCGTAATTCTGGTTTAATTAAACAAAACAAAAAAATATCTTCTCTACAGTTCCAACCCAAATATTACCGTGCTTAAAGCAATGTTTTACATAGTTGCTTGTTTCTAAGATCCTCAGGGCTAAGTGAGATATTTCATTATATTATATAAACTTGAGGAAAAATTACGATTAAGCTCATTTTCATTATAGTCGCACAAATATTTAGGATTTTATATTAAAATGATGAGAATGTTATGTTATTTTATTTTCATGTTTTTAGTATTATAAAATAGACGAATAGAAATGATGGTTATTTAAATTCAAAACAGCAACAACTCATTTTCCTTTAACTTAAAGCCACTGTAGATTTTATAATTGTTTATTAAATATAAACTTGGACAAAATTTATTCTAATACAGTCTTAAGACTTCCTTTTTTTTTTTTATTCTCTTTTTTTAATTAATTTAACGCGAATAATATCTATAGACCTAAAATAATAAAGCTTTCATCTTCACAAACAAAACGCTTTTGTTCGTTATTCAAGTTATTTTTGTAAATAATTAGCCATTCTAATTACTCTACTTAGTTAATTTTTTTTATAAAAAAAAAAATCTTTTGTTTTATAGGCTTATTGTTTCCGATTAAATTCACTTCCATTGCTTTTACTTTCATTTCTTTTATCGACATTTTTATCAGCTTTTATAACTGTAGCAAAAAAAAAATAAAAAATTGTATTCAGAAAAAACTTATTAAAATTCTTAGCATGATTTTACAATCAGATAAGTTAGTAAATCAATATTTAGTTCAGTCACTGGTACCTCTGATTAGAAAAGATTTCCAGTCTCTTCTTAACTTCTGGTCCCTAGGGTATTGAAACCATTTCCTTCGACAACGGACTAAAAATCACTGTCTGATTACTTGTTGGAAGAGTTACGAGCTGAAAATAAAAGTTTTTACCCAACGCCAGCCAGATGGTGTAATCGTATTCGATAGAATGCTCAGTCCATTAGAACTGTTTAGGGGTTTTGATTTCGCCTAATTTTGGACAATGCAGGGAGAGGTTATGTCTTAAATTCTGCTCTAACCATTGGGTGAACATTTTTCTATTATATTCTTCAAGAAATCTTCAAGCTATTCATGCATCAAAGATAGCATTGCTGGAGAAGCTTTGAATTGATGACCCCCATTTTGATGATACCCTTTCCTGTAAATCCAACTCATGGGGAAAGGAGGTGGGATATCCGAAAAATTAGGAAGATTTCTTGACCGCAGTATGTCCTATTTAGGAGCCAATGAGGATTTGGTAAAAACCTATGGTTAGGATAGCACTTTTTACCATTCTAGGCTATTAGATAGATAGATTCTAACGGGGGAATTGGCTCTTCAGCCTACGCCACCGCGACACCCCAAGGATCTATTGTGGCACCCCCCGAGTTGGAGACCCTCCCCCTATCCTGTCCTTAACCGGAGTGTGGAATTGGGGGGGGCTCCCAGGTGGCCAATCAGAGCACCTGCCATCAGAGCACCCTCTCGAGTCCTGCTTGCCTTAAAAGATAAGTCTTTTAATAATAGGTCCGAGAGAGGGCCCTGACTGAGGCTTGTTGGCACCAGCTTCTCTTTACCAAAGAGGCGGTACCTTAGCCAGACCAGCCCCTCGCACTGACATACCACGTGCAGTGCCGTCTCCTCTTCCTCCTGACAAAACCTACATAGGCTATCCGTTGCCAGGCCCATGCGATGCATGTGCTTATTTAATCTACAATGGCCAGTGAGAACGCCAACTGCTATCCTTATGGCCACCCGGCCTAATTGGAGTAGTTCCGCAGTTAGCTTGGGCGAGTGGCTATGAATAAACGTTTTCGCCTGCCTCTGGCCTGGAGTTTTGACCCACCATTCCCTTGATCGGTCCTGCATCCATAGCTTAATGGATGCACTCCTGAGGCATCTTGAGACACCACAGAACGGCTCCGGCCCGATAAGTGCTCTCATTGAACCCTCCCGGGCCAGGCGGTCCGCCGCCTCATTGCCTCTGTAACCCGAGTGCCCAGGTACCCAAACCAGGAAGACCTTATTATGGCTACTAATTTCCCTGAGTGCACCTAGGCAGTCCCACACCAGCCTTGAGCTGATCTCCCACGAGTCAATTGCCCGCAGAGCAGCCTGGCTATCCGAATAAATGACGACTCTGGAGTTATACACTCCCGTCTTCTTATTTCGGCGGCGCAGATAATAATCGCGACTAGCTCCGCCTGAAAGACCGTAGCTAGCCTTCCCAGGCTCACCGAGATATTACATCTCGGATGAGCCCCGTACACGCCGGCTCCCACTCCATCTTCCATCTTGGACCCGTCCGTGTACCACATAGATTCGCCTGTAATTGGCGGCCCATTCTTCCATGCCCCTCTGTCTAATATCAAGACTTTGAAGGATTTTTGGAAGTCATACCTAGGAGTCATTATGTCTGTAGGCAGGCCCAAAATCGGGTCCGCCTCCAGCTCCTCCCATAGGTCTTGGTACTTCCGAGTATGCCTGGGATAAATGGGCGCTTGTCCCTGTTGTAGTCGTGCCACAACTGCTAGGCTATTAACGACGGAAAGTCTTCTCTCAGAAATAGCACTCTGGACCTAAAATCATTTCCACTTTTCTTTACTTGTCTCAAAATTAACCAGAGTCTTTGAACTCAATCCCCGTATTTCTAGTAGTGTGCTATCGCAACTTTGAATTATTCTCTCTCTTTCTCTAATTGTTGTTGATTTGCCTCACCCTCCTTTGGTCAAAGCTAGGGAGGTGCTTTTTGTTTTGTAGCAGTTAGTGCATGTCCTTGCAGAATAATTTTTGCTACGGTGTCTGTCACAACTTTCAAGCTTTGGAAATTTTAGTGTTCCCTTTAGAGGGTTTTGGGTTTTTAGAGTTAGTAGTTTTAGAGTTTTCCAAAATCTGCTTTTGTGCCCAAATATAATAATTGTAATTAGAAAATTGTGATAAAAAAAAAATATATTGTTATTGGAGAGCGTCCTAACAGAGAATAAATGAGGCAAAGTTAAAATTTTAATAACCGAACATACAACCGTACCAAATAACCATTATAATATATTCACTCCAAACAACTATTATGTTTGCTTTCGCTATTAGTGTGTGTTAATTCTGTCTCTCGCTCGTCCGTACTTTGAACTTGTGACGTGTTTACCTCTTGTACAAAGAGCAACCTTCACACATACAGTTAGGTTGCTCTGCAATAACTCCAAACTGAGCACTGTTAGTTGCGCAGTTAACATTTGAACATTATTCCACCTTTTTGTACATCTGTGTGTCATCACCTATTTCAGCAATTGGGAGCTGGTATAATCTACCAGAACATACAAGAGCGTATGTATGTACTGAGTACGGAAGACAACGGCACAGCTCAAGTAATACCTTTTATTTATTAATTTAATGCGAGAGAGATATAACATAAAGTCAGGTTTCATAATTAGATGCAAATATTTTCATCTTTCACATTATATTGCTGTAAGTTTATCAGACTTCCTTTATTTATGTTAACATACAGTCCACTTTAAAAGTACCTGTTCGGGAATTAATGTAAATTCAAATTTGCCGCCAACAGCGTACAATAATTTTATTTCGGAGGAGGGTATTGTACTACTTTGATAATAAATTTATTAATCTATTAAGCTGGGTCTTAAGAGTTGTGAGGGGATAACCTCTCTAGTCAGTCGCTATGCATTACTCGGAGGAGTAGGTCGCCATCTGACATCCCTCTTTTGAGTAGGTTGCAGTACATGCCAGTTCGGTTGCTCTTAATTGTGAAAATCCAAGTTTGTTACTTCTGGTTTTCTTGTTAATAAACTGGTCCTTGCATTGATTAAGCGGCTCCGGTTCTCTCGGACCTGCATAAGTTTATTGTGAAATCACGTTTGTTACTTTCGTTTGGTTTCCTGCCGTGCACCTTCTGGGAGCACATTTAATTATTATCTACGATCATTAGCCAAGCAGTAGTGTATTGGTAAGACTCAAGAGTTAGAGGCATAGAAGAATTATTTCCTTATTCCTGTTTTTCCTCTCACTTTTTCCCGGATATGGGCTAAGGACACATGGGTCTTCCAACACTGGTAACAAGGATCCTGCATTTCAAGGTAAGCGCCATTCTTGTGGCTTATTGAAAGTGATAATAAATAATATTTGCTACCCATTTTAAATTTAATTTATACACTGGCGGTCAAAAAAACCGGCGCACTTTGAATTTCGTCGTTATTTCTTGTCTAACAGAAGAAAATTTGTAATTTCTTTTTACCTAATTATATTCTGTTTCTTTTTACCTAATTATATTCTGTTTCTAGGTACCACAAATAAAGGGAAAACAATAAAACTTCATAAAAAAAAATCTATAATGTAAAATAAATCAAATGAACATTTGTGAACAACACTTTTAAACAAAAAATAAACACCTCTATATTTTTTTAATTAATGAAATTTGAGTCTCTAGTACCGAGTGTTGCCTCCCCTTGCTTGTATAACGGCCTGTACTCTTGTAGGCATACTGCGAATAAGGTTGGCTACCCGATCTTGAGGAACTTGATCCCATTGATACCAAGGCAGTCTTCAGCTCTTGGAGGTCACATGGAGGGTTCTGTTGTCGTCGGATGGACGTCCCAAGCTGGTCCCAAAGATGCTCAATAGGATTGAGGTCCGGGCTGCGAGCTGGCCACTCCAAGGTGCGGACACCAACCTCATCCAGGTAGTCCCGTACAACATTTGCAATGTGCGGCCGGGCATTATCCTGCATAAAAAGGAAATGGGGTCCAATAAACGATCCAAAAGTTATCACATATTCCTCGAGGATGTCGTGTGTAGTGTGTGCATTGAGCGTCGGCCATCGGAACACATGGAGGTCTGTCCTTGCCTCTAAACATATTCCACCCCAAACCATCACCGAACCTCCTCCAAACTGCACTCTTCCCGCTATATTGTTCTGAGCATATCGCTCACCTGGTCTTCTCCACACTCGAACTCGTCCGTCTGCACCATATAGGCTATATCTGGACTCGTCAGAAAACAGAACAGAGGCCCAATCACCTTCAGTCCAGGCGGCATGTTCTCTACAAAAGTGGAGGCGAGCTGCTCGGTGTGCTGCAGTGAGTAGAGGGCCGGAAGCGGGGACCCTAGCATGCAGGTTAAGTTCAGCAAGCCTTCTCCGTACTGTTCGCGGGCTGACATCTGTACCCCAAATGACACGCAGTCGGTGAGAGGTCTCAACAGATGTCTGGAAGCGGTTTCTGAGGGTCTGCATAACAACGAAGCGATCATCAGCTGGACCTGTCGCTCTTGGACGGCCTGATCCCGGCCTCCTAGTGTAGCTTCCTGTCTCCCGGTATCTCTGGACTGCCCGCCGAACCGTTGTTTCAGGCAGCTCGAGGACTCTGGCCGCGTATCGCTGGCTTCGGCCTTCCTCAACCAAAGCAATAATCCGAGCGACTACCACGGCATACAAAACCATTTTACTTTCTTAAAAATATTGTTTTTCAAGAAAAAAAAAAGAAATATTGTTTTTCAAGAAAAAAAAGCACTAATGAAAAATCAATACGACTGAATATGTAACTGGAGACAAACTGATAAAGTTCATATTTTATTTATCGTTAATCCTAGAGAGAATTATGAACTTCTCCCAAAAGGATTAAAGCATAGTAATGCCCTTTGACCTGTCATATACCTGTTATTACTTCAGGCTCAAAAATATTTATTTAATCCGCACTTTTTACGTAAAATTCAAGGTGCGCCGGTTTTTTTGACCGCCAGTGTATATTCATTTTTTTTGTCCATATAATTATAAATTTCTTATCTCCCATTTTGCTCATCCAATTATATTTGCTCAGTCCACTCAATTTTTATTTTTAATTTTTGTTGTTTTTATTCAAACAGAGCCCATCCGAGTTATCTCACCACAATATATATTTTTATTTATTTATTTATTTATTTCCTGTATTTATTGTACAGAATCAGTGTTTCTTTATTTTATTTTATTAACGGTGTAATAACCGTAGAGGAGAGTATTTATTGGCCTTACCAGTTATTGTATAATCAGTATTTATAATTTAATTGAAATCATAACATGAAGAATTTATTATGATGATTTCAATTCCACATAGAAATTGTAAGAGCTTTACTATTTAAGAAGCCTCAATAGTTTGTTTATCTTCACTATACTATTGTAAACTTGTAAAAGTTAAAGAATCAAATGGTAGAAATGTAAAAGTACCCAAGAAACTTTAGCTTTAGGACGGTAAAAGTAAACGTGATCCTAAGATTTCCACGCATCTAAATAATGGATGAGCTAGTGAAAGCTATTCCATACGATTTGGGTAATCAATCTCTGAATTCAATGTCCACTCAACTTCTGTTGAACTTTCCTTTGGTTTTTTATTTATCTTTGTTTCATCAAATTAACTGTTTTATTTATATTTGCTGTAACATCCCCACCCCCACATTGCCAAATACTTTTAAAATTAACTGGTAACTAAGATTTAATGATATGATAATTTTTGTTAAAGCCTTTTTATAATTTACAGTCTTCTATTTTGAAGTCTGCCATTTTTTAGGAATAAAATTATTATTCATAAAATACAATAAACTTTATACTGATAATTTCCAGTGATTGATTATTTTTATGGGATAAAAATAAGTCTTTTTTAGTAAAAACCAAAGTGTTTAATTATTTCAATTAATCTAAAAGATATTGTTTGGTATTTAATATAAATTTATTAAATTTGCCGCCAACGACGTACAATAATTTTATTTTGGAGGGAGGTATTGTATTACCTAGATAATAATTTACTAATAATAATCAAGAGTAGGGAGGGGGTAACCTATGAATTCTCTTTCTCAGTCGCTATTTTAAGCTCAAAAGAGTTATGCGAACCTCCCTTGATTAAGTCGCAGTGTAATATCTATATAATTCATGCCAGTTCGGTTGCCCTTAATTGTGAAAACCCAAGTTCGTTACTTCTAGTTTTCCTAGGTAGTGTTAATAAAACTGTCAGAGACATTTTCCGTGGTAGCCTGCTTCATTTTGTGGTCATCGACCGGTTTCGGGCGTTCGCCCATCTTCAGGATGCGTTTTTCAGACAGTGTGCCAACACAGACTTGTACAGAGACTTAGTTTCACACTAACTCTAATAATTAATAATAAATAATTAATAAATAAAATTTAATTACTTAAATTAATTAATAATAAAACTAATTAATATAATTATAATATAAAATAATAATATAATAATAATTATAGTAATACTATATATTTAATATAAATATATATATATAATAATCTATATTTTATATATTTATATATAATATATATATAGAATATATATAAATTAGTAATATAATCATTACTAATTAATTAATAATAAAAAATAAAATTAATTAATAAAATAAAATAAAATAATTAATAATAATAAAAAATAATTAATAAAACTGGTCGTTTTGTCGACTTAGCGCCTTGGTTCTCTCGGACCTGCATAGGTTTATTGTGAAATCACATGGTTGTTACTGCCGGTTGGTCTTCTGCATGCATTTTCTGGGAGCCCATTTAATTATTATCTACAACCTTCAGCCATGTAGTATATTGGTCAAGACTGAAGAGTTAGAGGCACGTCAAAATTATTTCTTATTTCTATTTTTTCCTCTCCCCTTTCCCCCGTAATGGGGCTAAGGACATCCAGGTCTTCCAATACTGGCAACAAAGATTTTGCGTTTCAAGGTAAGCGCCACTCCTTTGGCTTATTGAGCGTGATAATAAATAATATTTGCTACCCATTTTTAAATTTCATTTTTATATATTCATATTTTCCCATATAATTTTCAATATTTTAATGTCCCATTTTGCTCACCAACAATTATATTATATTATATACAGTCCACTCAATATTTTCAATTAATATATATTTTTGAATTTTGCTGTTTTTTTTTAATAAACAGAGCCCACCAGAGGTATCTCACTTCAGAATTTTTTTAATTTATTTTTCCAGTATTTATTGTACAGAGCTTTACCAGAGGTTAAGATAATAGGGTGTACTCGTAAAAAAGAGCTCACTTTAATTTTTTTATTTCCTGTATTTATTAAACAGCTATCCTCTAATTTCTACAGATAACATTAATTCATCCTAATTCATTATTAGTCTTTTACATTATAATCAAATAAAAGACTTTCATTAAAAAATTTGCCATTTTTCTTTCTGTCTAATTGAAAAAATAGGTTATGCGCGACTATCGATTTGGTGTCTTGGAAGAAGCGGATACAAAAGAACGCTTTACGTGATATACTCATATTTATGTATCAAATAAAATCTAAGGCCAGGTCTGGGAATCGAAACCTCAACTTGGCAGTCCACACCTAGTTAGCAACTTGGCAGTCCTAACCACTCAGCTACTATGGCGTTTTTAAAAAAAAATATATTTTTTGTAATTATGATTGTCAAAGATGGAAATTTTTCCATTTTAATTTTGTTGATTACTCAAAGGCCGATTAAAAGTAAATTTACTAAAAAAAACGGTGTTATTGATGAGAATTGAATTTCCACCTTTGCTTGACGGTCTACACTCTAAATCATTCCCAACCCTATATACCTAAATAAATGTATATTTATTTTATCTTAATCTTTTTTTTTAATACATTTATTTATATTTTTTTAAATTTATTTCAATTTCATTATTCTTAATGAATAATTATATATTGTTGAAGCTTGTAAACATATTGTAGACAGTGTTTGAATGTATTTTGTGCAAAATCTTGCTTATAACAGTGAATATATATGGGGGGGGGGGGTTGTGTTTTGTGTTTGTGTATGGTATGTATATTGTACTTCCTCTCTGTTCGCTGTAAAAACAACGGCTGCGGATTTCCGGCGTAATTGAGTGGTGTGTACTTTGGCAGTTTGCCTGCAGTGCACACACTACACTCTCCCCTCCTAATACCCCCACCTACTCACCACATTACATGACCTCCAACAAATGGTCTGCTTCTTCTTTCTTTTTTTTTTTCCTTTTTTTTTTTTTTTTTTTTTAAATCTTACTTTTTACCTGCATACTCTGCATGCAAATTTAGAATTAAAAAAAAAATTAATAATTTAGTTTTTCATAATAATGATAATATATATGTATATGAAATCTAGTTGGTGTGATATGTTGTTGTATGTTTGTAAGTGTTGTAGCACGAGCGGTTTTGTAAAGGGGACTTGTGAGTGTGTATGTTTAAGACAGAGATAGAAGTATTAGAAATAGAGAATAAGAATCATTTTTAAATAAATAATTTAACTATATATTAAATTAGTAAATTTACAAGATAATTATTAATATTGAATCTTGATGAATTAACTTATAAATGCAAGGAAATAAATAACTAGTAGCTAGATTGTTTGAAAGACAAATGTTAACACTTAAACTGGCACTGGTGTTCTCCTCTGTGAATGTTACTGGTAGAATGTCTAATTCAGACTGTACCTGTTGAAAAGAGGAATTTAGACTCTCTCTTGAATGAATGCCTTCTCTTGGTCGTTCAAATCCTCCCCTGTGGTGATGGGGCAAAAAGACAAAGGTGACTAAGTTCTATGAACTCTTCTGTAACGGTGGTCTTCTACCTTCTTTTTTTTTTCTAATCAACTTGCATTTTTTCTTTCAAATCATAATTTTTCTTCAAATTATATTTATAGATATAATTTCTGGCATCCATTACATATATAAAAATTGTTAAAAGCGAAGGTTTTCATATAAAAGAAAATTGAACTATAAATTCAATTGTAACGAGTAAAGTAGCGTACATTGTTTTTTTTAGCTCGCCGTCTTAGACTTCAAGAGGTTCCCCTTAATTTTTTCACAGGACTGCGAATGCCAATGAAGCTGATAAAAGACATTATTCGCCAAAAAAAAACAAAAACAGACGAGTTCATTAAAACTGGTATATATTTTATATATCATAAAACTCGGTTTAGAAATATTCCCAAAAGGTTTATGATTATACCAAATTTATTTCTTGATATTTCCAATAGTTTCTTGTTAAAAAAAAAAAAAAAAAATCTGGTGTGAAACACTCACACAACTTTCTCTTTCTCCTGTTCACAAAACTTATAATTGACAAATGTTATAGTTAGTGTACCAAATTTAACGAAATTCGTCGAAAATTGAAAAAACAGTTCTGTAAAAGCGCACTTCCGGTTTACTAATTTTCTTAAAACTCGGAATTTTGGCCATCTATTTATTTCTAATTAATTTTCTTTGGATGATAAAGTTGTATAATCAACTATGATAGCACTTTAGAAGGAAGCTGTAACCCCATCCCTGCCCTAAAAGTGCCATTAAATGAATTTTCCCAGAGAAATGTTTTGAATTTTAGTTTATATAAGAAGTTTCAAGAAAATCGCGAAAAAGTGAAGAAATCATTTAGTAAAGTGTTGAAATAAACACACTTCCGGTTATCCGATTTTTTTCAAACTCGGAATTTCAACAACATATTTAATTCTTATTAACATTATTAAGAAGGCAGAATTGTCTATGTAATAAACTGAAATAGCACTTTAGATAAAAACCTAACTCCACCCCTCCTCGGGAAGTGCCCTTAAATCAATTTTCCCGGAGAAATGTTTCTAATAAAAGTTGTAGCACAACTTGTATTTGTAGATGACACACCATGTTTAAAGAGAATCGTCGGAGCCATTTTTGAGAAAATCGCAAAAACGTAAAAAAAAAAAAAAAAACTTGTAAAGTGATACTTCCGGTTGAGGAATTTTTGACAGACAACGTACTGTTAGATCCCATGGTGATACCTAAACGGAATATGAAGTTTCAACTTTCTACGGATTTCATTTTTGAGCTATGCTGTTCAGATACATACACACACACACACACCACCACACACACACCACACACACACACAACCATTTGCTAAAAAAAACCACTTTTTTTGGACTCAGGAAACCTCCAAAACGGATATTTCCGGTGAAAACTCGATATCGAAAATTTGACACGATTACAATACTTCCTCTTACTAGGAGTAAGAGAAAGTAATATGTCAAAACAATAAACAATTTATTAGTGATGACTTTGTTCTGTTGTTTTATTATCACTAATAAAAATTCATATCTTTTTTTTTTTAAATCTCATGCTATATGATCTTTTTAATAAACAAATTACAGTGTAAGTAGTTTTATAAGATTTAAGACAGTATGATTTTTCTTTATTTAAGTATTTTAATTATAAAAACAGTGAAACAGTGGAAAGAAAAAAGGGATAAGTACTTTTTTGTGAGTTAAACACAATATTAGCATTTTTTTTTTTTTTTTAATCCTTTATTAAGGGAAAAAAATAAAGTTTTATTTGTAATACAACGGTGGAAAGCTGACTGAATGTTATTATTGTTTTTTTTTTGTTTTTTTTTAATGTTTTGTTTCATTTAAGTATTTTCAACATTCCTTTTTCTATTCAAAAATAAGAGAAAAGTAAAAAGATATTGAAGACTTGAAAGAAGATGGAAAGTAAAAAAAAAAAAAAATTTTCTACTTCTTTCTGTGTTTATAACCCATTCTTTATGGTATTGTTTCTTTTTCATTTCTCTTTTCCTTAAGACTACATCCTGAGGGAAAAATACCACTTAAAAAATTATACAAGACACTCTTTTTAAAGTATCCCAATATCTCTTGAAAAAAAAAACAAAACAAAAAACAAAAAAAATAAAAAAGGGAAGAGATAGGGAATACAAAGAGTAGGGAGAGAGCAAAGGGATGCCTCCCACAAAGAAATAAATATATATATATATATATATTTTTCTCCCATTTCCAAGGGATTTTGTTTTTTTGTATGAAATTAAGTAAACCATTTATATTATTTTTATACAGTTCTTCTACTTCTTCTTCATAATACTTTGGTTCATTTTTCTATTTAATTGTTTATTTTATATCATTTTCACATTTATATTAGACATGTGGCAATTTTATTACTTTAATTTAAATGTTCTGTTCTCTCATTTGGTCAATATTTTTTTTCCGATTTAGACGTTTAAGCTAATTAATTAAATATATCTATGATTTTATCCGCCGTGCGGATGGTTTTTTAATTCTGTCTGGTTTCGCATTTTCCTGTATCGTCAAAAAAATATTATTATTATTATTATATATTCTCAGTGAGTTCCTGGGGATTAGTAAAATAATGGCTATTTTTTCAGGCGAGCTTAACGTCCAACTACCAAATTAGGTGTCGTTGACGGGGGGGACGGAAGCACCTATTTTGCTGCTAAACATTTTTCATACCAATATAAAATTTAGCAATTATACGCGGGATACGAACTGGGGTCCTCCCACTTACAAGTCCATGCTCAAAACCACTACACCAACACCCGCCCCTTCCTGGGGCGGATTATATAGCTGGGAATTTTTTTCGAATAGCTATAAATTAACTATTATAGATTAGAAATCTAAAAAATGTCGTGCACTATGTGGCATTGTATCTAATATAGCTGACTTCAGCAGAGTAACATATAAATTTTCGTCAATAGATAGCGACTGAATATTTCTCCTCAGAGAAGTAGGAATCACGCTTGTTGATGAAAGGACAATAGATACCTATCCATTACAATCCCCATATTCCACATTTGCAAAAATTTCTTTGGAAAGCTGAATATATTTCTGATTGATTTTGTCGTTATAGGTCGACGACAAATTTTCACTGTTAGGAACCGCCACATTTATGAAATGCACAGTTTTCTTTACTTTTTCTAATAAGATGATATCTGACTTTGTTGTGTGAGATATGCTAATCTGTTATCACACTTCTGTCCCAATAAAGTTAGCAGCTTTTATTTTCTATTAAGATTGCTGGCCGATACTTATAATGTGGTGTGGATTCTTGAAGTAATCCATTATTCAGCGCTAGTCTTTGATGGATCTGCTTAGCGACGTTATTATTGTTATTATTTTAAAGGAGATATGCTCTGCGACTTGAAAGATCTGTCGTGCCCCTCGGAGCTTTCTCAGTGCACTGGCGGCTTCCGAGCAGTATTTTCTAGCTACAGGCAACACTGCCCATCACCGGACAGTGAGCTGTAGAGGCTTGTAGGAAGAGAAAAATCTAAGGGCAGCACGCTGGATTCGAACGCACGTCCTCCACTTGCCAGTCTAGCGCGCTACCACTGAGCTAATCCTTCCTTCTCTCTTGGCTTAAGTCACTGAACTAGGGACGGAGATACTAGTTTGTGTACTGTGTTTGTCCTTGTCTACAAAGTGTAGAAATGTAGTTTAAATGTACTGTGTACTGTTCTGACGAATTGCATGGAATACTGAGCTGTGGTGACCCATGGGATTGCTACTCCCCAGGTAACTGCATGCACCAGATACTGCAGAATGCAGCTCTGGAAAATCCTTCCAAGACTGAAGCAAGCTAAGTACGGTTATAACCAGAAAAGATCTGAACCATGTATAAGTCTGACTAGAAATAGGCTTCGCCTGCTGACAGGTTTTTCTCAAGGGGCGTTATAGGCTCAGGGGACCCCTTAAGAAGCTGGTCCTAGAAAGCGATTGCAATTGTTTTTGTGGGAAGTTGGAGGAGGCACCAATAAACTTTTCAACGGACTGCTATGCTATGATCCAGATTAGAGAAGAGTTGGAAGCCTGGGATTAGGTGTTGAACGAAAATATACCTCCTTAGTACGTTCCTAGTTTCTGAGATATCTCAGGAATCCTAATTTGCAAGAAGTGCTGTACATGTGGGTCCAATCCGGGCATCAGTAAGGAGTTGCAAGTCCTCATTTTGTCGTAGTGCACTATATCACAAAAAAAGTTAACCAAAGCACATCAGAGGTCAGAGAACATCTTTCAAGGTCGCAGTGCACTTAAAATCACCTTACAAAAATCTTAAAATCAACTACAATTTAAAGTTCAATAAATTTTATTCTATTCTACCTTTAAATCGGTATTAAGGAAGATATTTTTGGAAAAACATGTTTTATATTATGTTTTAATACATTGTATTATCCAGTCTATCGTGTTTTTTTTTTTTGAGAATTTATTACTTCAATCTTAAAAAAAAAAAACTAAAATTTCATCAATGAAATAATAATTTAATAAATCGATATTTTTTATGAAATTTAATAAGGTAATAAAATAAAGTAACAAACAAATCTAAAAATAAAAGAAAAAATGAAATCCTTATAAAGTGGATGTGCTGGAAAGCTGTAAGATTCGTAAGGAGGCAGATCTGTTTATCAGAGGCAGTTATCCTCTTTAGCTTACTCGTTCCTAATAAGAGCTCTCCAACAATAAGTTTCAGTGGCTCAATCCATTCATACTGCCCTAGAATTGCAAAAAGGTGCCTTATCTTATGAGATACTTTTCAATGGCCTCCCAAGCAGTGCAGATTAGTGACACCTGCCAATGATCTTTGGATTCCATAGCCACTGCACGGTTAAAGACGTAGGATGGTATTGTGATGAGTGTTTTTTCTCTCTCTTGGAAGAAGGTAGTTCTTTACAACCATTGAATCCAATCAAGAATCGCCTCGTGCAAAATTTGTGGACCCATCGAAGGGAATGAGCATTGGAATAAGAAGGAATAGCCGAGATCCCAGTTCCCGGTTAATAAAATGCAGTCCTCTAGTCGCCTCTTAGAATATCTTGGTGGAGGCAGAACCATCCATGACCCGAACTTGCAGAAGCATATTAGAGCGGTTACTACTATATTAGTTATTCATTTTAAACTAAATTAACTGGTGTGAAACACTCACACAACTTTCTCTTACTCCTGTTCTCAAAATTATAATTGACAAATGTTATAGTTTGTGTACCAAATATAACGAAATTCGTCTAAAACTGAAAAAGCTGGTCAGTATAAGCGCACTTCCAGCTTACAATTTTCTTAAAACTTGGAATTTTGGCCATCTATTTATTTCTAATTAATTTTGTTTGGATGATAGAATTGTATAATCAACTATGATTCCACTTTAGGGGAAGCTGCAACCCCACCCCTCCCCTAAAACTGCCCTTACATGAATTTTTCCAGAGAAATGTCTTAAATAAAAGATGTAGATCTTTGCATTTTTATTTTGTATACGAAGTTTCAAGAAAATCGTCGGAGCCATTTTTGAGAAAATCGCGAAAAAATGAAAAAATCATTTAGTAAAGTGTCAAAACAAACGCACTTCCGGTTATCTGATTTTTTTCAAACTCGGAATTTCAACAACATATTTAATTCTAATTAACATTATTTAGATGACAGAATTGTCTAATAAACTGAAATAGCAGTTAAGATGAAAAACCTAACCCCACCTCTCCCCCAAAAGTGCCCTTAAATGAATTTTCCTGGAGAAATGTTTCAAATAAAAGTTGTAGCTCTTTGTATGTGTAGTTGATATACCAAGTTTAAAGAAAATCTTCGGAGCCATTTTTGAGAAAATTGCAAAAACGTAAAAAAAACAACTAGTAAAGTGGTACTTCCGGTTGAGGAATATTGACACATAACGCACCGTCAGATCCCATGGTTATACCTAAACGTAATATCAAGTTTGAACTTTCTACGATTTTTTCGTTTTTGGGCTATGCTGTTCACATACATACACACACACAGACAAGAACCCATTTGCTAAAACCCACTTTTTTGGAGCTCAGGGGAACCTCAAAACGGTTATTTCCAGTGATAACTCAATATCGAAATTTGACACGATACAATACTTCCTCTTACTAGGAGTAAGAGAAAGTAAAAAAAATCTAGAATTTCACATGCATTATCGTATAATATTGTGTAAGAGATTTAAGTTCAATCTGCTTTGGCCAATTTAACTGTTTTTATTGTACATATTATCTCTGCAAATAAAAAAAAAAGATAAGAAGTTATTCACAAGTAATTTATTATCCCCATGTTTTTGGCTAGTGTTTTCACTGTATAATTTATTATGGTAACATTAAATCTTACTTTAGAATGTATTTGTTTGAAGCAGGAGATATCAACCTCCACACGTGTGAGGTAATGTGATCAGGCCACTAAAACGAAATTACATTCAAGACAAATTGTAAGCTGTGTGCTTGCTGCTAGGTTCAGGTAAGCAAAAAATAAATAAAAAAATAAATCGGTTTTGCTCTTAGTTTTAGTACTTTTAAAGCTTTTCTAGCTGGGAGGGCTGGTTAATATCTTGGAGGATTTTTTTTGCTTGTTTGTATGTATTTAGGGGAGTAAGGAATTGGGAAATTAGTTTCTTGTGGTAATAAACCATTTGTTTTCTTGTGTATTTCTTTTGTTTTCTAATTTAGTTGGTACTTATAAGAAATAAAGTGACTTTTGTAAAACTAAATAGGGTATTTGGTATATTTTTTTTGGAAGGAATAGAAAATGGACAAATAAAGCGTATAGAGTAATGTAAGTTGGTACTGTTTGAGTGGTGAGGGATTAGGGACGAACAAGTTGGTGCGAGGGGGGGTGACTTTGGTTGGTCTAGTAGGCGCCAAGCTCTGAAATACTGCCTCTCCCGTCCTCATAGCTAAACAAAGCCACAAGATCCCTTACGCTCGTTAGAAGCCCCGAAGGAGCCTTATATCAAGCTCTTCCCTAGCTTCCCATCTCTCTCCTTCTCCTTAGTTCCACTTTCTCTTTGCTTTCTCTTCCCACCCACCATCCAATCACTCTTTCCATGTTGCTGCCGTGTCTGGATAAAGTGGTGGAATATAGCAAAACCCATACTTCCCACCAAAAACACCACTCGTGTTCCACTTCAAACAACATTCGCTTCTATTCACTCCCTAAGGAGATCATTTGATTTATTTTAAATATCGTGGTACTAACCGCAACCATTATAAATTGTTACATTACCACGGGGGGGGCTATCATTTAGTAGGCTGCCCACAGCTTTGTCCTCCCTTCGTTGTTGTACGCAGTTCGAATATCAAGTCCCATTCTTTCATTCTTCTCACTTTGTTAATGCTAGTTTTTTTTTTTTTTTTTTAGTTCGACATTCAACGTAATATATTGACTTAACACTAACTGCGTTTCCTCTTTTAAACTTTCTTTAGAATTTATTTCTTCTTTTGAGAAATTTAATTTTTCGAATAAGTTCCACTAAGTTGGAGCTTCATTATTTATTTCTTTCTCTGACTGCATAGGAGGAAATATTGCGTTTATTTCAAATTTCCGAAATTGAAATTTAATTGGAAATACATATGTATTCCTTAGAGAAAAAAAAATCTGGTGTGAAACACTCACACAACTTTCTCTTACTCCAGTACTCAAAATTATAATTGACAAATTTTATAGTTAGTGTACCAAATTTAATGAAATTCGTCGAAAAGTGAAAACACTGTCCAGTAAAACTGTCCGGTTTACTAATTTCCTTGAAACTCGGAATTTGGGTCATATATTAATTTCTAGTTATTTCAATTTGGATGACAGAATTGTATAATCAACTGTGATAGCATTTTAAAGAAAAACATAACCCCCCTCCCCCAAAAGTCCCCTTAAATGAATTTATCAGGGGAAAAGTTTCAAATAAAAGTTGTAGCTCTTTATATGTATAGTTAACAACGCTGGTTTAAAGAAAATCGTTGGAGCCATTTTCGAGAAAATACCAGAAAACTGAAAATTATATTTCAGTAAAAACGCACTTCCGGTTATCTATTTTTTGTCAAACTCGGAATTTCAACAACATATTTAATTCTAATTAACATTATTTAGATGACAGAATTGTCTAATATACTGAAACAGCAGTTAAGATGAAAACCTAACCCCACCCCTCCCCCAGAAGTGCCCTTAAATGAATTTTCCTGGAGAAATGTTTCAAATAAAAGTTGTAGCTCTTTGTATGTGTAGTTGATATCGCAAGTTTAAAGAAAATCTTCGGAGCCATTTTTGAGAAAATTGCAAAAACGTAAAAAAAACAACTAGTAAAGTGGTACTTCCGGTTGAGGAATATTGACACATAACGCACCGTCAGATCCCATGGTGATACCTAAACGTAATATCGTTTGAACTTTCTACGATTTTTCGTTTTTGAGCTATGCTGTTCACATACATACACACACACAGACACACACACACACACACACACACACACACACACAGACCATTCGCTAAAAACCACTTTTTTGGACTCAGGGGACCTCAAAACAGATATTTCCGGTGAAAACTCGATATCGAAAATTTGACACGATTACAATACTTCCTCTTACTAGGAGTAAGAGAAAGTAAAAAGGAACCAAAGGAATCAGTCGTCAAATCCCTCAACCGCATATGTGTGATACTCTAAAATAATTTTTTTCCTTTTTTTTCGCGTTTTTTACAAAAGAGGATGCAAATATTTTTATTATTTTTTTTAATCCGTCTATTTATACACAAAGTCCTATCACTTTTATTTTAATACGTTTTTCTGGAAAAATGGATTTTTTTTTTTAAGGCTTTGTGGAAGCGGTAATGTTTTAAAACTTTCTTTTAAAATACCCACTTCAATAAAATCCGTAAAATATTAAGACGATTTCCATAGAAACTTTGAATACCGTTCTGTATTTATTATAATAAGATTTTTATTTGAAACATATTTTTTCTTAAAAAATTTATTTTACGAATCTATTGTGTGTTAGATTTCAAGTGTTAGCTGGGTTTGTTGTGTATCTTTATTTTCTGGACTGCAGAATGTAATCATATTCAAGTATTAGTTTTCTAGATGCTAAGAATCAACAACATCTATCCCACTATGTTTATGTTAAAAATATTCTTAGTACAATTATCAATTTTGTAGAGTATGTATCAATTTATAATATTTTTAATTTTGCAATAAGACAGAGTTGTTTGTGTATTTTACACCAGATTTATTTCATACTTTTATGGTTAAGAGGGAGAGATATTACTTATTAGAAATAACTCTCTGACTTTTCATCTCTTTATATTATTCATATACAATACAAAAACATTTTCTTAAGAAAATTTGTGTATTATTATAAAGATAAAATTAGAATTATCTCGAGCTCATGATTTGTCCTTGATAAAACCTAAGAGATATAACCTTATATACCAAATCTTCTTTTATATATCCATATAAAATCAAAATGATAAAAATATTTTATTAAAAGAGCTAGATTATATATTTTTATGAATTAGTAACTAATAACAGCGAATAATTATAGCACAAAATTTAAAATAAAGATTTTATTAAATAATAAATGTTTTATTTAGTTGTAGTAAAATTTGTAACCTACTTCATTTCTCCTAATCTTTTTTTTTTATCCCGCTGCCGGGGACGGAATATTAATCATGCGGCGGCTTAGATTAGAAACGGGGGGCGGGGGCGAGTCTCATTCCACTGCGGCCTGCAAGTTGAGGTCTATTGTGGATCCCTTTGAGGTCTATAGCACAACCCCCAGCTTTGCCCTCCTAATCAATCCTAGCAAAGCTGAGTGCGGCTCTGTCATGAAGCTTCTAGCTTCGGGATTGCCTGTCCCCAGTTGAAGAAACCTAATCCTCGCCAGGCCGGCGCACTCACAAAGGATGTGCGCCCGGGGTTCTTCCTCTATTTTGCAGAATCGGCATACCGCACTATCCGCAAGTTGTAGATGGTACATATGTCTATTCAGCCTACAATGCCCTGTTAGTAGACCCACAATTAGCCTTATATCCCTTCGGGTATAGCTCAGCAGATTTCTGGTAAATTTAGGCAAATATCTTTTGATGAAGAGCTTTGCCTGCCTCTGTCCTGGTGTTCTCTCCCACCAACACAGACGCTGTTCTTCTATCCAACCCCTGATAGAAATTAGAATAAGGCTCCTGGACAAGCCGCAGAAGGGTTCGGGGCCTATAAAGGTATCCTGCGAACCCTCCCTCGCTAGGGCATCCGCCCTCTCATTGCCCAGGAACCCCGCATGTCCCGGCACCAGGAATTGTCAGTTATGCGGCCTCTTGCTAGCCTATTATGTTCTGTTAAGGGTCAGTTATCTCTAGATTTCCATAAGTCCTGAAGTAATGGACATAGTAGTAAATAGTGCACGTCTTCCATTTCTTTCTGATGCTTAGCGTACATAGGGGGAATCGACTTGGACTACTCCTATCTACAGTGTTTTTTTTTGTTTTTTTTTTAATTAGGGTCGTGTCAATCTGTTCATTGGCGCCTGGAGCCTTCTCAATGCATTGTTGGGCCCCGGACAATGTTCTCTCGCTACAGATAGATTCAATCACCGAACAGTGAGCTATAGAGGCTATTAGGAAAAAAAAAAAATCTAAAAGGGCAGACCTCCGCTGGGAGTCCAACGCGCTAACCACTGAGCTAATCCCTTCCCTGCCTATTCTAAGTGTTTTTTTTTTTTTTTTATAGCTAGTCTCGTTCAGTTATAGCTTTAGAAAGTGCTCTAACGCTTCTCTTCGGAAGATTTTTTGCCTTTGCTTATGACCGCAAATTTCTCCTCTCGTTTTACTTTCATGGTACAACCTTGCTCTGCCTTTTGGCAGTATACATATATTGGAATGGATTGATTTGGCTGCTCTCTATTCTGACTGCTCAAGCAATGAGCTCTAGATCTATCAGAGAAAGAAAGTATTGCGACATTGAAGTTTTCCAAAGAATCAATTACAATAGGTGAGAGCCCTAAACTGTCTTCTTAGCTTTTTCTAACGAAGAAGACCACCAGAGGTTTCTACTATCACTAATAACTTGGAAGGACAAGTCTCCACGAATGAAGACTTTAATGTGTTCATGAAATATATGCCACCCTCTTTCTCCAATTCTGCAATATCTTCAAGGATCGGATAATCATGTATCTCATAGGGGGCTAGAATATGAATTCTATTCCGCCTTTCTAGGATTATAGGGCAGCCACTATGATTAGATCTTTTCTTCAGACTAACCCTATACTATAATGTAATTTGGACTATAATATAATTACTTGAAATATACCTGCCTTGGGCAGATATTTGAACCCCATCTCTATAATTAAGTTACAGCAACTTTATAACAATTTCATGTTTAAAAAAATATTTGTACAATTTTTAATTGCGTTAATTGCCCTAAAGAGAAAATTGTTGGGAGATTCATAAGACAATTTTTTATTTTTATTTTTTACTTACAAAAGTAGGGCAATTAAACTTCTATTTATTGAGTTTAATCTTCTTATTTTTTCAATTAACATTTTAAAAAATGTAATTTTTTGAATGGAAGATTGTTATGACAGGGGGCCCTCCATTAACAAATTACATTTGTATAAAAATTATATTTCTAGAAAAAATATTCTGAAAGTATTTATTTTTAGAATCTATCTATTTTAAAATAAAGTAAAGAAAAGTAAAATAAAGAAAAGATCTTCACAAGGGCAAATGCTTTAGAATGATCAAGAAAAACATATTTATAGAATAATTTCCAATTATTCTAATGTTATTTAAATTTGGCTGGAACATTCTTAACAACGAATGTGACGAATGTGCTGTTGAAATTAAGGTAGTAGATAGATGAAAAATATAGATGGTATATCTAGACTAATGAATGTTTTTTTACCACCAGTTGCTTCTTAAGGCAGATTGTAGAAAGAATCTTGTGTCTCTGTGGGACCCAGTACTCATTATCGCCAGGATCACGATCACAACATTCCTTATTGGAGGACCCCAAACTCTTCTTTATAAGCTCTAGAAGCAAGAAGCAAGGCCGCCGTAGTATAAGGTTATTCTTTTCCATGCCTTCATTCTCTCTAGCATGGATATATTGCAAGATCAAAATGAGCAGAAACCATAGGTATGCAAACTGCCTTTTAACCATTTAAATTTAATATATCTCAGTACAATTCGTTTTTTAGTGTTGTGACAAATACAGCACTAGAGCTAGGAATTGCAATGATTCATCTGGATTAGTAGACTTGCTATTGAATGTGCAATATATTCATATGAATTCCTCTATGATACAATTGATGAATACTAAAATGAAAGAAAAGCGTAGATTTTCGAAATTTCACTTCGAAGGTGGTGCAGAATTTCCTCCTCTGAAAAGGATACTTCCATCCCTCTAATGACGTCTTTCGAATAGATTTGATATTCTGGAACATAATCGCTCAAGTTTCGCTTTTCCAAACCCCTGTGGTTAATTAAATAGTTAGCCGCTTCTGGTGTTTCTGTTATGATTTTCATTCGGTTTTTCCCCACAGCTCTGATATATCCACTATATCAGTTGAATAGCTGTTGCCCTCTTTATATATTCATTTACCGAATGTGATTCGTTGGATATTGCCCACACTCCCGTCCCGACCTTCTACATTTAGAATGTAGGGACCTTTGTCCGTAGGCTTATACAAACCAGTCAAGTTCACACCACCTGTTTCCATAGATACTTCCTATTATTAATTTTATTATTATTACTGTTATTATCATTAATAGTATCCTGAATATTCGCTTTACTATCCTTGCTTTTCACCACTTTCGCCGCGCGCATATTCAGGACTCGTATTCTCGACTAGTATTACTATCATTAATACTTATCTTTTCTGTCAGCTGGTGGTTCTCTATCATGAGGTAGGCCTGCACTGTGCTTTTCCATCACTAATCCTGCTGTTTTCTATTTGTTTATTTTCCCCAATAATATAAAATTTTCTTTTCTATACCTACTTTCACCACCTAACAGCACAACCTTACTAAAATTATTAATTACAATTTCCCTAAACCCTACAAAATTTTTTGGAAACCTTCTAAATTAAACTATTTTAATCTGTCACCCTAGAAACGATAATGATAGCCGATACATGAAATGATAGAATGAGATAAGGTTCTTATAATGTTGATAGCATTTATAGATTATGCTAGATCATTATTTTTATTTTTATTTTTAAAATGAAAGACAAATTGATAGTTTGGCAGTGAAAGCTCCAACTGATTAAATTAATCAATCTTAGAAAAGAAAATTCTGTCTAACATATTCAATGGATTAGTGACATGATTTTTACTTTCTCTTTTTGGTATGAGGAAGTATTGTGATCGCAGCCAAAAAACCGTAGCAATCTTAAACTTCGAGGAGTTCCATTTAGATGGTACCACCGCATCTGCACAAAGGTTTAGCGTAAAATCCATCTATGTGGAAATGCATATTTTTTTTCAGTTTTTCATGATTTTCTCACAAACGGCTCGAACAATTTTTATTTAAACTTCGTATTTACCACTCACTTTTATTTCGAAACATTTTTCAAAAAAAAAAAGAAAAAATTAATTTTAGATAGTTCTGTTTAATTTATGATTTGAAATTTCAAATGTTATTCTCGAAAACGATTTTAATTACATATATTGGAATGGGTTGATTTGACTGCACTCTGTTCTGACTGCCCAGTCAATGAGCTCTAGATCTATAAGAGAAAGAAAGTATTGCGACATTAAAGTATTCCAAAGAATCAATTACGATAGGTGAGAGCCCTAAACTGTCTTTTTCTAACGAAGGGTTGACCACCAAGGGTTTCTACTACCATTAACTAACTTGGGAAGAGAAGTCTCCTCGAACGAAGATTTTATGTGTTCATGAAGTATACCAGCCTCTCTCTTCTATTCCGCAATATCTTCAAGGATCGGATAATCATCAGAGACATTTTCCGTGGTAGCCTGCTTCATTTTGTGGCCATCGACCCAGTTTCGGGCGTTCGAGGCCACAAAATTTAGTTTACGCATTGGACTAAATTTGCTCTGTGCAAGTCTGTGTTGTCACACTGTCTGAAAAACGCATCCTGAAGATGGGCGAACGCCCGAAACCGGTCGATGACACAAAATGAAGCAGGCTACCACGGAAAATGTCTGTGATACTTTCCATCACTGCGGAACCAACCACCACAACAACGATCGGATAATCACTGGATCGTTTATAGTTTTGCACAACAGAATTGTTTTTTTTTAATTTATTTCAATATTATATTTAAAAATCTGTATAATACAATACAATAAGCAAATATTTGTTGAAGTGCAGTCTCGGCTAGAGAGAAGGTTTCTTCTCCCATTGGTAACATTTCACTAATAAATGGTTATTAATCTCGAAGCTGGGTATAAGGACATCAATTTTTTTCAATTTATAATTGACATAGATAATTTCACAAACTTTAGTGTTACTTCAAAATAAATGATTTGAGTTTGAAATTTATGCAGGTGGAAATGCTTTTAATTTTATAGTGGTTTTTAAAAAAAGCTAGGTGGTTTTTGGCAATTTTGAATCAATTATTATTATTATTATTATTATTATCATATCATTAATAATATTTATATTATCAATATTATATAAATAATTATATATTATATTAATATCAATTATTATATCAATAATTATACATTATATATGAATTTAATGTCCTGCCAAAGTTTTGAATTTGAAGAAAAACAGTTGACCGAAAGTGCGTTATTTACTGATTCCCCCCTCCAATAATTTTCCTGTAATTTTATCGATAATGATTATAATGAGTTTATTTTTTTTAGAAACTTGGTACACTAACACCACATACATCGACATAATATAAATTTTGTTTGAAATTTTTTTACAAGTAGTGGATTTTTAGGGATGTGCTGGAAGAATAAAAGGACACGGTTACGCTCTAGATACTTCCAGCTATAAATGTAAAATTGAAGCAAGATCAATTTAGTAAACATTCCAAGTTTGAAGCTTTTTTTTTTTTGTCAATAATAGTAAATTGCTGCAGTAAGGGAAATTCGTATGACAGTTTCAAAACAGATTTTTTTTTTTTTTTTTATATAGTTTTTAAAATTGTCTACCAGTTTACCTTTCATACGTATAGTATAATATAGAATTTATGATAACGTGAGGTGTTCAATATGTTTGAAGGCAGATGGATAGACTAGGCACGTCTAGGATTCTTGGATTGCTGATGCTCGGGATAACTTTGAAATGTTAGAACCCTACATACTATGCATATTCCCCAGTGCCGGTGGAGACTTGTAGGTTATATGGGAATGCATTACACGTTACTTGGTTATAAGATTGAGAAATATTTCTCTCTCACTCACTCTTTCCCCCTCTCTCTCTCTCACTCTCTTTCTCTCACTATATTTTTGTCTTTGATCTGATTTAGTTTTCTTTTATTTATTATATATTATATTTCAATAAAACACGGAAATAGAATTGATATAAAAAGGTAGGAATTTATAGTTGAATGTAAAAGTGATAGCTGCGTGGAACATTTCTGATATTAAATTTCAATGAATAACTAACTCATTATGTTGCAATACATATATATATATATAAAATTAGACAGCAGAACTGTTTTTTTTTCTTCTCTTTATTTAAATATCTTATTTAATCTATATAACACAATATAATCAGCAAATATGATGAGGTGCAATCTCGACGTGAAATTCTTGATGAGTCCTCCACTGGTAACTGAAATCTAGTTGGTGTGATGTGATGTTGTATGTTTGTAAGTATTGTAGCATGAGCGGTTTTTCAAAGGGGCTTGTGAGTGTCTATGTTTAAGATAGAAGTATTAGATATAGAGAATAAGAACCACTTTTAAATAAATAATTTAACTATATATTAAATTAGTAAATCTACAAGGTAATTATTAGTATTGAATCTTGAATTAACTTATAAATGCACAGAATCAAATGACTAGTAAGGTAGATTGATTTAATTCAAATATTTTTTCAACTTATAACTGGCACTGATGTTGACTCCTTGATTAATACTGGTAAACTCTCTAATTCAGACTGATCTGGTTGATTTAGACTCCTACTCTTGAAAGAATGCTTTCTTTTGGTAGTTCAAATCCTTCCCTGTGAGAAGAGGCAAAAAGACAAAGGTGACTTAAGTTCTATGACCTCTTCTGCAACGGTGTCTTCTACCTGGGTTTTACCTTCTTTTTTTTTTTGTGCCAACCAACTTGCATTTTTATTTCATAATCATAATTTTCTTCAAATAATTATATTTATAGATATAATTTCTGGCCATCCATCACATAACATTTCGCTATTAAATGGCTATTAATGTTGGAATAGGTCGGATTCTTTCCAGCAATATAAGGAACCTTATTTTGACTCGCATAGTGTGTACTGCATTGTTTGACATCCAATGATAAGTGGATCAATTTTGTGCAATAAATGTTCATAATTGACATAGATAATTTTATAATCTTTAATGTCAATTCGAAATAAATGATTTGAGTTTGAAATTTATCCAGATGGAAATACTTTTAATTTTATAGTAAATATTGTAAGATAAAAACAAAAAAAGAGCTAGGTAGTTTTTGGCAATTTTGAAGTGGAAATATGTTGAGAAAAGATAAAAAAAAAAAAGGAGATTGCTTTTCTTTTCTACACCAGAAACATCACCAGAAAAAAAAGTAAAAGAAGTGTTCAACGAAACAATTATATGAATTAAGTTTTGTTAAAGTGGATTGTTGAAGGGTGCTCCTAGGAATTAGGCTTGTTTATCCCTTTTGAAAATGAGTATCTAAAACTTCCCCCTTTTTGTTTCTGTCTAGCTTTACACTACACAAATACCCTTGGACTGCTTTTCACAACTGTAGACTATAAAAAAATATAAAAAAAAAAAACAGTTACAAAAAACTCCCTTATTTTTTTATTTTTTTATTTTTTTTGTTTCACCACAAGTACACAGCGGAGAAATGAGAAGGTTTAGCCACCTCAGTCACACTACCGACTTTTCTACTATAGAGAGGATATAACCCTCTCCCCTGAAGCATACTGCCACGATTTTTTTTTGCATACACACACACACATACACACACACACACACACACAAACACACAACAGTTGTCAGTGTTGTTTGCCAGCCTCATTCCACGGCACTCCTCTTAAGCCCACACTTGGTCTAAGTTGATACGCCAGTTTATTTTTAAAACCTCAAACCATCACCTAAACATTTCACTTGACTTCCGACCTCTTTCATCTCTGTCATTTTTCTCCCCTCTACCATAGTATTTTTTTTTTTTTTTTTTATTCTTTGCTTTTCATTCTTATCTATCTTTTTTTTTTGCTTTCACATCTCACCTTAGTTCCCCCCCTTCCCACCACTTATGTAAAGAGAATATTCATTTTAATGAATTTTTAACTTCATTTTTTTTTTGCAGAATTTTTTCATGTCTAGCTATGTCAATATTTTACAAGGATTATTATAACCTTTAATTTCAGTTGATTTTTCTTTATTTTAGTATCAAATACATTGTGGTTTTAAACATTTTCTCAACCTGGATTAAAAGAATGGGAGGCGATTCCATCCATCAGTAAACTGAGAAATATTAAATCCTCAACAAAGAAATGGTGGACATCTTGCCCGTGAATCTCGGCGAGAAGAAATAGTACTCGCCAGACTGCGTATTCGCCATACTATTGTAACAGCAACCAAAGAGAGATCAGCAACTAAAGAGAGTAAAGAGAAGAGAAACGAACCCAACCACTCTCTCGGACTGGAATGGGAGAAACTGTATAAATACAGCGACGGACAGACCACGAAAAGAACAGTTCGATAAAGTTTAATATAGTTCACTATAGTTCATGATCTTGCCAGTCACTTCGTGTCATTTTCATACCACTCTACTTTAACCATTCTCTATTGTAAAGTCCAGGCAGACTGTGTCTCTTTATTATTATACATAGTTAACCAATTTAACCAAGTCTTCTTATTTCATCAACCAGACAAATTCTCTCCACCTAGGGGTGATGTAACAGCAACCAAAAAGAGTAAAGAGAAGAGAAACGAACCCAACCACTCTCTCGGACTGGAGTGAGAGAAACTGTATAAATACAGCGACGGACAGACCACGAAAAGAACAGTTCGATACAGTTTAATATAGTTCACTATAGTTCATGATCTTGCCAGTCACTTCGTGTCATTTTCATACCACTCTACCTTAACCATTCTCTATTGTAAAGTCCAGGCAGACTGTGTCTCTTTATTATTATACAATGTTAACCAATTTAACCAAGTCTTCTCATTTCATCAACCAGACAAATTCTCTCCACCTAACACATCCATTATACTATGATAACACATGGTTATCTGTTTCGAGAAGAAAGGCAGCCAATATGTGAAGTTTGTAGCACTCCATTGACTATTAAACATATTCTAGCAGAATGTAAGAAATATGAAACAGCTCGAACGAATCTAGGAATATGTATATGGTAGCATAAAGGATGTATTGAAAGATGATTAGATAGTGTTTAAATTTTGCAATATTTAAAACAAATATCGCTATTCCAAAATATTTAAATCTATATATATGTCAAGGTCGTTTTGTACATAGTATAGAGAAAAGCAAGGTTGAATCGTGTATATAATATACTTCGTCCATACATAGGAAAAATAAATGTAGAGGAATATCGCCTACTCTACTCCATTGTGTACTTAGTGAAGAATGAAGTGTGAAGAATGAAGGATGAATGTCAGATGTAGATGTAGAAAGAATGTAATGACATTTGTTAAAAAAATTCAGTACAGAAGGTAGGCTAGGTAAGAGCGAATTAAGGATTAGTACAGTAGGTGCAAAGGATCTCAGCTGTTGTCACCTTGGAAAAAAAAACAAAAAAAACATTCTGGCTTCTTCACTTTTTATTAGAAATATTTAATTTTTCGTTTGGAAATAAAAAGTTTCTTTTTACGATAGAGTGGAGTCAGTAGAGGGAGGAATTTCAGATTACTGTTTTCGGAGATGGCATATTTTGTGCTATTAAATTTAATAATAAGAAGAAGTAGAGAAAAAAATGAGTCGCAAACCCATTGAATTTTTCGTAATAATATTGAATAAATGTTGGGATTCCAATAAAAACAAAAAACAGAGCTACAAATAAAAAGAATGTTTATTTAAACAACTCACAAATCAAAATTATAGTTACGAAGAAGAAATGTAAACATATACAAACAGTACACTTTATTACGCCCAGTTTTTTTTTTTATAACAGTGATCAACCTCTCGTACTAATAATAATATAGAGCGGGGGGAAAACAACCAAAAAAATATATCCTTTCGCCACAGGCAAATTATTGAAGGCTAACCTTTTAAATATTTTGTATTGGAAGAAGCAAATGGGAAAAATTGAAATGATTTGAAAATAATTTTATATTTGAAGAAAATTATTATTTGAAAGAAAGATGCAACTTGGCTGGCAAAAGGGTAAAAATCCAGGTACAAGGCAACCGTTAGAAGTGAGGTCGGAGAACTTAGTCAGCTTTGTCTTTTATCCCTTCTAGCAATCATACATAAAGGACAGGATTTTGACTCACAAGAAGAGCCTTCTTTCACAAGTCTTCTTACAGAACAGTCTAAATTGGAGACTAATCCAGTGTGCATAGAGACTGAACATCAGTGCCAGTTATAAACGTTTAACATTTAATCTAGCTAAATAATTGATATTATAAGCCTATTGTTGTGATATTGTCTAAGTAGTGATTTCTTACTTATTTCTAATTAACCCCCCCATCAAAATATGGTCGACCCTTTGTTCCAGAAGTCCAGTTTATAATTCAGCACCTTACTATGAAGGAAACACCAGGCAGTGACCTCATTTCACCAATAATTCTCCGTCATCTTCCTAAAAGTACTTAGAACTGCTTATTTCCCGTTACTCTGGAATTCTTCTTAATTCGCCCTATTCCAAACCTAATAAACCCCACCACCTTCCTACCTCCTATCGACCCATAAGTCTTCTGCCAGTCCTTGGCAAAATACTGGAGAAACTCCTCCTTAAACATATCCTCCCTATAATTGAATCCTCCAGTATTATCCCGAATCACAAGTTTGGGTTCAGACATCACCATTCTACAATACAACAGTGTCATCGTGTTGTAGACGTCATCTCATCCTCCCTCGAGAAGAAAGGGTGTTGCTCGGGTGTCTTTCTTGATGTGCAACAAGCCTTCGATCAGATGTGGCACCCGGGCCTGCTCTAGAAACTTAAGAGCATCCTGGCTTATCCTAAACTCCTATTTGACCGACCGATACTTTCGAGTACAAATCAGTATATCTCTCTCTCCTATCCGAAAAGCTGAAGCAGGCGTAGCAAGGTAGTATCCTTGGCCCCATCCTGTACTTGATATATACAGCTAATATCCCCACCCATCCAGATACCATTCCCCTCACCTATGCAGATGACACAGCCATTCTCTCTTCCAATCGTGAGCCAGTAATATCACACAGAAATCTACAAGCCCACCTCATTTCCCTAGAATTGTGGTTCAAAAAAATGGAAAATTAAAGTGAATGAAACCAAATCCCAAAACATCACATTCACCCTCTAATGTCGTCCACTACCTTGGGTTGTTCATAAACAAGAGACTTAACTGGAATCCACATACACGATCAAAAAGGATTGAACTTAACAGGCGCTATCGGCTATTGAAAAGACTACCTGACAATAGTTTTAATCTCTCTCTCTCTAGACAACAAAAGACTAATATATAACTCTATATAGAAACCAATCTGGTCGTACGGTATTGAACTATGGGGTTCAACTAAACGTTCCAATCTCCATAGATTACAATCCCTTCAATCCAAAATACTTCGTACAATCGTAAATGCCTCTTCCATGTTTTCAACTTAACCATCCATAGAGACATTGAAATTCCTTTTGTCAGTCTAATTGCCAGAACCCGATATAAAAAATTCTATCAATCCCTGCAATCCTTTAGTCCGTCGTTTAGCATCTCTCACTATTCCAGATAACCCACCAAGGCGTTTAAAACGCCAATGGCCTCGTGATTTTCTCTCCGCAAGTGATAAGAGCAATTAGCTTTACGTGCGCGAGTGTGTGCGGGCATGCTTAAATGATTACTGTGAATGTTGGTACTTACAGCGTAAGAATCGCTGGGGTAGCAATAAATAAATAAATAAAAATTCTAATTAATTCGTTCTCATTAAAACAAGCACTTCACAAAACCCCTCGTGCTACACAACACTGCAAACAAACAACAATACATCCCACCCAACAATATTTCACTTTATATCGATAACTGACAATGAATAATTAAAATCTGATGTGAAGCACACTCTGAAACTTCTCTATGATATTGGCATGTTTTGTTAAATATGAAACTTTGTCCCATAGGTATAGTATAGTTTAGGTATATTTGTGATACTTCAAGAAATCCGATTTAAAAAAAAGAAATTGCATGTTCTGTACCTGCTTGTACTTACTAGATCCTTTCGTCACTATAACACAAAGGAGTATGAATAACTGTGTCAAAAATTGGAATTTAGCAGGAAATGGTATATTATTAATCGTAAATTTGTATATTATCATTTTTATCTTTGAAAGACACTTGATTTTCTGGGTTGAAATTGAATCATGTGGTTTACTAGAAACTGACGTTTTGCCCATATTGCAATGAACATCTTCAGAGTCGTTGACGCCTTGAAAGCTAATGGAGCAATGAACCTTGGTAGTGAAGAGGTGTGGCTCTCGCCCCTTCTCAAGTAAGTTTCATTGCTGTTTAATTCTCAGTATCTGTACCTATTCATTTTTTTTTTTTTTTATATATTCACAAAAGATTAGAACCAATTTTAAGCGGTTGCAGAAAAAATATTCAACATTGAGTAAAATGAATTTTTACACTCTCGTTCAGGTGCCCCACACTCGGTATGCTCGGTATACCTGTACGCGAGGGCAAAAATGTTTGTCTTTACTCACTGGTTGATAAATAACTGCCCTAAATAATAAAAGTTATATTTATTTTAACCCCTTTCAAATTTTACAAATCACTACAATATATTAGATTTATATAAGACGTATCAATAACTAACGTACTAACATAATCTAAAATCTTCTTAATGTTTTTTTATATTGCATAGAAAACTAAAATTATTAATAAAAATCAATCGTATAATTATTTATTTTGATATTTCAATTGTTGTAGAGAAAAAAAATCGTGCAGAAGTTTAAGCTTTATTGCAATTCATTCAGTTGGCACAATCGCTAGTTCTGGTGGCTAAAATCTAATCTCGAATATATAATAATATCAATTTACTCTCTTGTCAAATAAATAATTATTTTTGTTTTTCATCGAAATATAAAAAGCGAGAATAAAAGAAGAAAAATAAAATACAAAAGTAATAACTGATAATACAAACAGTGCTCACGAGGGTGTAGAGAGTGAAAGTTCGTGTTTCGAAATAAGAGTCAACGATGGCTATATTTTTAATATTACATATTTTGCTGTTAAAAATGGAATAGTCGTGGAATAAAGGGGTAAAAAAGAAATGGTAGTGACTGTTGCTTGCGACCAGAACTATATAAAGAAGTCTGCGCCACCAGGGAGTTACCATTATTTTTATGATATGTTCCTTTCCTTTTACCTAGTAAATAGAGAATATTATATTTTGTTCTTATTAAATCTAATTTTATTTTATTTATTTTTAATAGAATTATTTGTTTTGAATTTATAAAAAAAAGAAGATATGTTCCTTGCAACATGAAAGGAATTAATATAGCATAATACGTTTAAATAATTCAGCTGGTATCGTTATCAAGAAAATCACGAGCTCTATAAAAACAGTTGAAGAAAATTCGCATTTCCCGTCAACTGATTTTCATCAAACTCAGAATTTTAGCAATATATTTAATTCTCATTAACATATTATTTATAAGTAGTTTATATATTGCTTCATAAACTCACGAAAAATCAATTGTTTTCGCAAAAAAAAAGTTGCAAAACTTAGGTTAGATTAGGTTCTGTGGGGGTTGGCTGTCAAATCTACACCACCACCACCTCGGGGTCTATTGTGGCACCCACCTGTTAGGGTACCCTCTCAGGTCTTGTCTGTTAATAAAACAGACTTACGTAACTTGATAGAGAGACGCTTGGGTGAACCTTGCAGGCTACAGTTTCTCCTCCACAAAGAGAAGAAATTTCAGCTACAAAAGCCCTTCACACTGACCACAGTACGTGCATTGCTGTTTTTTCTTCTTCCTGACAAAATCTATAACTATTCTGTCATTTCTATGCGATACATGTGCTTATTAAGTCTACAGTGGTCAGTAAGGAGTCCCGCAGATATCCTTATGGCTGCTCGGCCTTGTTCGAGTAATTCTACAGTAAGCCTGAGCGAGTAGCTATTAATAAACTTTCTTGCCCCAAGCTTTGGTGGCTGCACTCCTGAAGGCATTTTGCAATGCCCGCAGAAACCTTCAGGTCAATTGAGTGTACCAATAGAGCTTTCGCGGGCAAGGAGATCTTCCACCTTGTTGCCCTTACAACCTGAATGATTGGGTATCCAAACTAGAAAAACCTTATTTTGGCTTTCTATGAGTATAACCAAGCAATCCCACAACCGCCTCAAGCTGACTTGATACCAAGCTATTGCTTGCAAAACAGCCTGGCTATCTGAGTAATGACAAATCTGGAGTATGGTTATATTTATAAGTAAACAGGAAACCAAATTTGACAAAACTCTCTTGTTACAAATCTTTAAAACTTCTTGGGAAAATCGATAAAAACTTAGCATAATATCATCTCTACCTAAATTTTTAATATAATTAAATCATAATTACTAAATCATAATATACACTTAGGTATTTAGTACAGCAGAGTATATAGAAACATCCCTCCCGAAATGAGTCAGACACAGATCTTCTCCAGAACTCATCCAAAATGAATTTTCTCAGAACAAATCTTTCATCCAAATTAAATATGACTAAATATATTTAATGAGTATATACATTTTAAAATAAAAAGTATTTGAGCTATTTTCGCAATAATAATAATAAGTAATAATAGGGAAGGGAAATAGCTAAGTGGTTAGCGTGGTGGATTCCCACGCGGAGGACCCGGGTTCGAGTCCTGCTGTGCTACCCTTACATTTTTTCTTCCTAGGAGCCACTACAGCTCACTTCCGGTGATGGACAGTGTTGTCTGTAACGAGAGAACACTGTCCGGAGGCCGGCAGTGCACTGAATGCACTGAATACAGACATGCACACACACACACAGAATATAGACATGGAGAGAGAAAATTGAGTGAATGATAGCTTGGAGAACTTTCTCTCTAAAATTCATCATTCTATCTAGAAACATTTATACACAGTTAGAAGATTTCTATTTATATATTTCTAACGTAAACTCAATTATTTTCAAAATTTGACGCGATCAGAATATTTTGTCTCGAGAAGATAAAAACATCTCCACTGATAAACTGTATAAATCAGTTTTTTTAATTTTTATTTTGTTTATATTTTTATACACGATAAAAGTTCCCAGTTGACGACAGATTGTAGACCTGGTATAATGGTAATTATGATTCAGTTTATAATATATACAATATAATCAACATGATTAACTGACTATGGGAAATGCTAATTATAATACTCTAGCAATATTATTTCCTTATCATGGTACATATTTATAGTATATCTTGCTCTAATTATTATACTAATCCGGTAATAGTTGCATGTCTTGCGGTCTTGTATATTTCTACCGCCTTACTAATAATTATACATTCCATAATGTGTTGCTTTATTTTCATCCTATTTTAATAACATTTTTATTATAAATTATAAATGCAAATCTTAATTGGTATTAGTATAATATTTTTATTACTTTGAATTTTTATTTCTGAAGTAATTACATGAAGTATCACATGTTTATGGCACTTAGATGGATTTAGATAATGGATTTGGCTGGTGTAAAATAAAGTAATTGTACGGTCAAAGGCTGGAGAGAAGAAGGCGTCACCAATAGTGAGAGAGAACACCAAGACACAGGCAGGCTAAACTCTTCATTAAGAGATATTTGCCTAAATTTACCAGGGACCTACTTAGCCATAGCCGAAGGAACGTCAGCCTAATAGTGGGTGCATTGTCAGGGCATTGTAGGCTGAATAGGTGCATGCAACAATACCAACTTGCACATAATGCGTTATGCCGCTTTCTGCAAGATTGACAGGTAGCCCCGGTACACATCCTTTGTGAGTGTGCCGATCTGATGAGGACAACCACGAGCTTAATGACGGAGCCACTTTCAGCTTTACTAAGCTTGATTAAGAGAGCGAAGCTAAAGGATGTACTATAATCTTAGGGGACTGAAAATATACTTCTTAATGTAGGTTACAGTGGAATGAGCCCCGCTTTTCCCTTCTGTCAATCTAGTCTTATCCAGATAAGCATATTGTTGTGAGAAAAAAAATGGGTTTGATTCTTAACAATAAAAACTGGCGTAGTGCACTCATAAATTATGCAGAATATTGTAAAAGTAATTGCCTTCAGTTGAATATGGATAAGACTAAGATGATGTGCTTCCGGAAAAGAGGAAAGCGAAAGGTAATGAGAGACAAAAGATTTAATGAAGGACAAAAGATTGAAGTTGTTGAAAATTATACTTACTTGGGGGTCCCCCTTTCTACATCTGGTAGGTTTTTAATAGCTGCCAATTATTTTAAAAATAAGGGCTTAATCGTTTTCAACATGATTAAATGGATACTTAAAAAGGGAAGAACAGAGTCCAATGAGGGTCGCTTAAAACTGTTCGCAGCAATAGCCGAAGCAACTTTATTATATTTATCGGAGATTTGGGCTCTCAGATATTTCGATGTGGTTGAACATGTCAATCCAAATTTTTGAAATCCATCTTTCTGCTTCCTCGAAATACCCCAAATTTTCTACTACGAGCCAAACTGAGTGTAAGGGAATTAAAAATTAAAATATTCTCTAGAATAATTAATTGGCTAGATAAAATGTCACCAGATCGTCTTCTAAAAATTTGCTATGAAAAATTGCTGGAGATAGATTGTTCTCCTCATAACTCACTAGAACTTAATTGGGCCTCTCAGGTAAAACAGCTATTTTTAGTAATAGCAGAACAGGATATTTGGAATAACCAAAATAATTGTGACTTTAAGAAAATGAAAACTGATTTGATTTCTAAATTAACCAACCATTCTTTCTCACAAGATGTTGCCCGGATATTGAATTCTAAATATAATCCAGTTTACCGGAAAATATCTTCTCTGGACTTTGTTGAGCCCTCTAGCAATTTTAAATGTTCTATTATCAAAACACGAATTATATGTCAATTTGCGAATCTGCTGTATTAAATTAATAAGATTGTTTCACAATGGGAACAGTTATGTGCTGGATAGTTTTCAAAGTTGTCCAATATGTAATTCCGGAGAAAATGATGACTTAAATCATTTTTTTATAAGCTGTCCTCTGCTGGCAAACCAGAGAGAGAGATTTTTTTTGGATTATATTCAAAATCGTAGCGAACCCCTTGTGGATTTGCTACAAGTATCAAATTTAAAGAAATTAAACGATATATATTTTTTTGTAGATAGGGCCTGCAAAATAAGAAACTTAATTTTAGATTAATAAGGAGCTTACTAAATAACTATATACGATGAAGAAAGGGAAAAAAAGTCACTTTTTAATGATTATATTTAGAAACCTAGAATATTTATTTAATTTATGAACCTCTTCTTATTTTACGTAAGTACTAGGTTCATAATTATTTCTTTTATATTGAATTTACTTGTATGTTGTTAATAAGTGCTCTATTTTTGTTAATTTGTACTTTATTTTTGTGTATCTATTTATTTTTCTTTGTATCTCGGTTTAATTTCAGTTATAATAATAATGTACAAACCTCTTTGTATAGACCACGGTCTTAAGCAAAATAAAAAATAATAAAAAAACTCATAAATTCTCACCACAATTACTTTTTAATTTCTCTTACTCCTAGTAAGAGGAAGTATTGTAATCGTGTCAAATTTTCGATATCGAGTTTTCACCGGAAATATCCGTTTTGAGGTCCCCTGAGTCCAAAAAAAGTGGTTTTTACAAATGGTCTGTGTGTGTGTGTGTGTGTGTGTGTGTGTGTGTGTGTGTGAACAGCATAGCTCAAAAACGAAAAATCGTAGAAAACTGAAACTTAATATTCCGTTTAGGTATCATCATGCGATCTGACTGTGCGTTATCTGTCAAAATTCCTCAACCGAAAGTACCACTTACTAGTTGACTTTTTTACTTTTTTGCGTTTTTCTCAAAAGTGGCTCCAAGGATTTTTTTTAAACTTGACACATCAACTACATGTACAAGGAGCTACAACTTTAATTTGAAACATTTCTCTGGGAAAATTGATTTAAGGTTACCCTCTAAAGTGCTATTTCAGGTTATTACACAATTCGGTCATTTAAATAATGTTAATTAGAATTAAATATGTTGTTGAAATTCCGAGTTTGAGAAAAATCGGAAAACCGGAAGTGCTTTTGTTTTAACACTTTATACTAAATATGATTTTTTTTCACTTTTTCGCGATTTTCTCCAAAAATGGACCCGACGAGATTTTCTTGAAATCATATATATAAACTAAACATTCAAAGATATACAACTTTATATAAAATAGTTCTCTGGGAAAATTCATTTAAGGGCACTTTTAGGAGAGGGGTAGGGTACAGCTTCCTCTAAAGTGGTATCATACTTGATTATACAAAACTCTACATCCAAATGAATTAATTAGAAATAAATAGTTGGCCAAAATTCCGGATGTGAAGAAAAGCAGAAACCGGAAGTGCGCTTTTACTGAATAATTTTTTTTTACAGTTTTCGACAAATTTCATTAAATTTGGTACAAAAACTATAAAATTTGTCAATTATAATTTTGAGAACTGGAGAAAGAGAAAGTTGTGTGAGTGTTTCAAACACCAGATTTTTTTCAATTAGGCTTTACCTGTATATTTTGTTTATCTGCCTTTCTTATACAAACTAAATTTTATTTATCTGCCAAGCTCAAACATTATATTCCAATATGAATATATTTCACGCAAAATGCATAACTTCAAGACCACCCCCTGTAATTGTCTGTAATTATGTTATTGTTGTAAGTTTTGTTCGAAAACAGTTTTCTCAAAAAAAAAACATTCTGGAAGGATATAGTGATCTCATTCTTCTCTTTGAAATGCCATTTCAATGTGGTGTGCGATTCTAACATTTAACTTCATAATTATTAAAAATTACGACGTTTAAACAAAACTGCATAAGCAAAAGTACGACTTTTCAGAATGGATTTTCCAGTTTTTCATGAAAACAGCTCAAATATATATTTTGTTTAAATTAAATATGGTATACATACTCCACATACTTTAATATACCGATTACTTTGATTATCTGGGTCATCAATTTTGATTTTAAGTTGCATAGAGTGGGGAGGAGGGTTTAAGATGGCTAAAATTATACATCATGGTTCCATATGGCGCCGACTCAAAATATAAGCGCGAGATTCAACCGTGCTGGAGCGGTCTAATTATCAAGAAAAATAGAAAGGAACAACTAACAGGACATAATAATAAGTAATTATTATAAACAATGTCTCATCTATGTTTTATAAACCAAAGCAAAATAGTTTTAACTGCCTATTCTCAGGATATTATATCAATTTATTAATTTTGTTTATTTAATAAAAATATATAAAAATATTTTCATAATTTTATGCAAATCTCATGTAAAAAAAAAAAAAAAAAATATTGCCCGATTTATATCAGTAATATAGGCAGTATGGTATTTGTATCAATTATAGATATTCCTTAATTATTTACGTAATAGAAAAATGGGGGGAAAAAAATTTTACGTCTTTTAAGACTACGTATTTGAAAATCATTTTGTCAATCAGAATTGCGGAAATTTTATCATAAGGAAGTCTCATGTTTTGTATTTTTTAGCAGTGAATCATTTTGTACAACACCAAAGGCGCAAAAGACTATGTGATTATAAACTATGATTAAAATCATTTCGACGTAATGAATATTCGTTGGTGGTAAGGGAGACCGCAGCTATACCTTACGTATTATTTAGAGAATCTCGACTTTGTAGCAAGCAACAAGTGCTTTTATAATAAGACTAATCTAAGGTTCTTTAAGCGAACGCTTATAGCTAAAACTGAAAAGTTTTAATCAGAAAATATTATCCAACAATTGGTAGCCACGCATAGGTATGTCATCATAGTTATGGCTGCGTTTATCGTAGATCACACATAAATAAAGTTATTTTTATTGATTTACTTTTAGTAAAGTGCGCTGTAAATCAGTGATTATAGTTGTGCATACTTACATACTAATATATTTATATAAACTTCGATTGTTGGAATAGATCTGGTACTTTCGGTTGAGTAACTGACAGATAACTTACTGTCGGATCCAGTGATGATACATAAACAGAATATCCAGTATAAACGTTTGATAATAAGAGGAAATAAATAAAAACTAAAAATGATCTCTTTTGACATCCAATTATCTCAACGATAGTCTCTATACGGTAAATACAGGAAAGGTAATTAATAATATAAATTGAGGTGTGATATATCGGGTGGGCTCACGATTAATAGAAAACAGCAAAAATTAAATTATAAATTGAGTGAAAAATATTGATTATTAAAAAGGTTAAAATTATATGGACAAAATGAATATATAAATTAAATTAAAAATGGGTAGCAAATATTATTTATCACTTTCAACAGCTAAAGGAATGGTGCTTATCTTAAAATGCTGAATCCTAATTATCAGTGCTGGAAGACCCGCAAGTCCTTACCCCATATCGTGGCAAGGGGAGAGAAGAAATAAGAATAAGGAAATAAATCTTATGTACCTGTAATACTTGAGTCTTGATCCATACACTGCTGTTTGGCTGATGATTGTAGACAATAATTAAATTGGCTCCCAGAAGCTGCACGGCAGAAAACCAACCGAAAGTAACAACCATGTGATTTCACAATACCTATGCAGGCCTGAGAGAACCGAGCTGCTAAGTCGACAAAGGGACCAGTTTATTAACACTACCCAGGAAAACCAGAAGTAACAAACATGGGTTTTCACAATTAAGGGCAACCGAACTGGCATGAATTGTGTAGGTATTACAGTGTGACCTATTCAAGAAAGTGTTGCATAACGACTTACTCCTTCCAGCTTAAAATGGCGACTAAATGAGAAAGGAGAAAATGCATAGGTTACCCCCCCCCCTCTCTCTTAGGACGCAAACTAATAAATTATTCAGGCGGGCTTAACGTCCAGCTACCAAATTAGGTGTCGTGGACGGGGGCGGAAGCATTAATATTTTTTAAACAAATATAAAATTTAGCAGTTATACGCTGGACCAAACTGGGGTCCTCCCACTTACAAGCCCATGCTCATAACCACTACACCAACACCCGCCCCTAAACTAATAAATTAGTAAATTATTATTAAGATAGTACACCTCCAAAATAAAATTTTTGTACATCGTTGGCGGCAAATTTAAATTCATAATAAATACTCCGAAATGAAGTTTCTATGATTTTTCATTTTTGAGCTTCCGTTTGTGATCTTTCGTTCACATAGACATTTGACACACAAACACACAGACTGTTTTCTAAAAACCACTTTTTCAGACTCTGGAAACTCGAGTTACAAAAAATTTTCCCATGATTACAATTTTATACCTCTTCTTACCAGGAGTAAGAGAAAGTAAAATGCAGTAAATGGAAGCAATAATATATAAATTCCTTTGGAATATGATGTTGAATTCTACTGTATTATATAAATCGTATGAAGAGAATATGTTACAAGGAAAATGGTATGAAATTTTTTTTTGCGGTAGCACGTGCCTACTTTTGTATTTTGTATTTTTTATTTTTGAGCCGATACTTCCTGCATACATAAATTTATATTCAATTCTAGTAACCACTTATCTACAGGGTAATTCGGTACGCAGCTGTCACAAATGGTAAATTCAATACATTTTCATGTACGGATAAAAAAGGTTTATCTTTATATATATTAGAAGATCTGAACATGTCAAGAGTTTCTTGTCTGTATGTTGAACATTATTTCAATGCAGTCAAAACAACTTTTCTAAAGCATATTTATTATTGTTTTTTTTTTTTTATTAAAAAAAAACTCGCAAAAATAAGGAGTATCTTCAAAGATAATCCACAAGGCATTTTTCCATTATTTCATCGTTTAGTTTCTTTATTACTTTCTCTTACTGCTTTAAAAGAAAGTATTTGCGATTTAAGCTTTCACCGGACATACGTTTTAAGATCACCTTTCGTTTAATGTAAAGGTATTTAGCAAATGGTCTTTACTATATGTCTGTAAACAAAATATGAAAAAATCGCAGGAAGTTCCACTTGATATTCCGTTTAAGTAATACCATTACAACTTATATGAAGTTTTCTACATACCGGAAGTGCAACTATACAGGATTATTTGAAACATTTTTCTGGGACAATTGATTTATTGGAGAGCCGCAACGTTATGATACTTTCCTCTAAAATGCTAGATCAGTATCACAAATGGTTCTACCATTATACGTATATACAGGGTGTAACAGCAACCTTTGGCAATATTTCGGCATATGGTTTTTCACTTTATTTGAAATAAAAAATTTCTAATAAACCATGGTCCGATTCGTTCGCCTTCAAAAGTTATTCTTCATTTTGGAAAATTTTCAATTTTCCTACTTTTTCTCATAAAATTGATTATATCTCAAAAAGTTTTTAACATAAATCATATTCAATTACATCTTTGGAAAGAGCATTAAATTTCCTATAAGAAACAGAAGTTTTATTTTAATTGAATTAATTATAAGGTTTTTCAGAGACATTAAACTCAACTCTACAGCGCTTCGTCTGTTAAAAACCACTTTTCAATAGTATTTTCTTATAAATTTCTTTAAGGCTAGCGTACGGTCCGGTTACAGAAAAAATATCTACATTTCACCAGCTTTCCAACGGATAATAATATCATGGGGTTTTCTTTATTGTTTTATTAAAGAAAATGCGAAATAAATGTAAAAAAAAAAAAAACACAAAATGAAAATTGAGAGCTGTTACAAAAATATCACAAGATTAATTCATAATCCTGTAATGAACTTTGGAATTGTTATTTCACTATAGAAATTCGTCCAATTCTAATAAACAGAAACATTTAGTCGTGATTTAGCTGGTCATACATTCAAAATGCCGGAGTTCTTTGTCATAGAATAGCGAGATATGGTTTTTATTTGTGGGTTTTGTAACGGCAGCGGGGAAGCTGCCGCTGAGAATGCTAGCCGTTGGCCTAACAGGAAACCATATAAGCAGCATATTAAAAACTAGGGGAAACCGGTTCTGTGAGAATAAACTACCGGGGAAACTAATCGTTCTGACGACGTTCTGGTTGCACGGGGATTCTCGTCACTCCAATAGTGCATGTTGCGGGTGTTTAAAGAACCATTTCGAGTAAATGTAGCGGACGAATCGGACCATGGTTTATTAGAAATTTTTTATTCCAAATAAAGTGAAAAACCATATGCCGAAGCATTGCCAGAGGTTGCTGTTACACACTGTATATTAAAAGCATTGTTAAATTCTGAAGACCCGAAGAGCAATTCGACACAATGGGTTCCTGAGGTTTTTTGGGGGGGGGATTTTTTTTTGGAAATGGCTCCAACGATTTTCTTTGAACTTGTAATACTAACCGCACAAATATAAATCTGTCGCTTCTATTTGAATTATTTTTCTGGAGAGATTCATTTGAGGAGGATTTTGGACAAATCTGGGACATTAGATTTTATTCTCGCAAGAGTTTTTAAAACAGTACATTCTCTTTATACACTTTTACAACTAACTAGTGCAATGATTGTAAAAGTTATGACAGTGGGCAAATATTTTGAGCTAGTTTGCCTATGAAGCGCTAAATATACCTTAGTTTCACACTTCAAACTATCTCAGCAAGCACTATGTAATGTTGGTTGTATTTAAAGTGTAATATGTATGTGCGAGAATAAGAAACTCTTGCGAGAATAAAATCTAACGTCCCACATTTGCCAGAACCTTCCCAGCGCTAGTTCTGTTAATGAACTCTTTCATTGAATTTAATGATATTGAAAAATATCATACCTATATAAATATTGGAAAAGTAACCTCCAGAATATTTTGTTGCTGCATACAAGATTAGAATGCTATACATTCCATTAAAAAAACAATACTTCCTCTTACTAGGAGTAAGAGAAAGTAAAAAAAAAAACCTATGGCGCAACAGCCCATGAAGATCCAAGGCGTGCTAGACAGCGATTTGAATGGGGGGGGTGTGTGGTAAGCACACGCAGTTCCCACGCCGTTTAGTTCCGGACTTCGCTACCTAGGGCGCTACTAACTGTAGCTTCCCACTTTTTATCACGATGCTGGGTCAACACCGACTTTGCCCTCACAGGAATCGACCCTGAATTCTCGCTCGAAAGGCGAATGCTTTAGCCACTAGACCAACGCGTGAGGACTATACATTCCATAGTTATTACAAATGTTGTGAACAACACATTATTATAAATTACATTACATAACTGTGAATCGTCTTTTCCTTATATTACGAAAACACTTTTATAATAAGAACATTGAAAGTTAACAATAATTACAATCAAATATTTCTAGAATAATTTAATGCCATAATTATGCCCTTATATGTAAAGAAGAAGAAGAAGAAGAAATTATAATTTAAACGAAATGTTGATGCCGTCATCTGCATAAATTGTAAAGTTTGAAAAAGTTTATTAAAGTAAAATTACTGGTTGTTATTGCAGACCATACAGTTTTAGTAGCAGACTGGCTTCTGTTTTTGACTTCCGATAATTGAGTTCCAATTATCTACAACATCTTATTTACTAAGAGATTTCATCCAAACGGAAAAAAGAGAAAGAGGGAGTGAATGATAGAGAGAGGGAGTGATAGAAAGAGGGAGTGATAGGTAGACAGAGAATGGAACTCATAGTATGTACTAATAATGGAACTAATAATTCGCTGACGTGTTTTTTTTCTGATTTTGGTCTACTTTCTCCTACGAGAATAAAAAATCATGTTAAATTTTCGATATCGAGTATTTTCCGGAAATGCACGTTTGGGGTAGTTTGTAGGAAAAAAATGTGTGTGTTTAAATTTGTACATAAACTCACAGCTGAAAATTGAAACTTCATACGTAACTTTATTTTCAAAACCAAATGGAGGTGATGGCAGACAACATTACTTTAAAATTTTTCATAATAATGCATCAAATAAGGGACCGCTATTAGCTCAGTGGTAGCGCACTGAAAATGGAGATCCGAGGTTCGTGGCAAACAATGCTAACCTTAGATTTTCTCGCCTTAGAAGCCTCAATTTCCTATGTGCTTTCTGCTGTTGGTTCTGAAAACGGGAAAGTGTTTTTACATTGGTAGGCGTGCTAGCCCTATGAAAGAACCCCCAACCTCGAGGATCAGGATGTTTGATTTTTGGTGCCCCCTTCTCCTAGGCAGGTTGCTTTCACCATGGCACTAGGGCCATGGTGAGGCATTCCCCAGGTCGCAATTTGACGTCCGTACCCGGGACGGTTTAACGTCTATAACCTCATGCGAAGTTATGGCAAGTACTGGAGGCCGCAGTAGTGAGTAAATACTTGGTAAACGCAGTGCAAGCTCTGTATCGAAATGCAAAATGTCAGGTAAAATGGAAAAGGCAGCTCTTGGTTGAAATACGCGTAACAAACGGACTTAGACAAGGTTACGTCTTATCAACGGTGTTGTTTGATATTTATGAAGAAAATGCTTTTGAAAAATGGAAGATGAAATGCAGCGGCATGGGTATAATGACACGCGACCGAACTCTTTACAAACTCTTTACAATTTGCAGACGATCAAGTGGTGATTGCAGCTGACAGAGAGGATGCCGAATATATGTGCCGAAAGTTGATTGAAGAGTGCAGCGCTTGGGGATTAGAGATTAATCTGGACAAGAAGATGTATATGCCAGTGGCTGCTCCGTTGCAGGATCTAGTCTAAGTCCCTAAAAAATTAGGGCTTGTTCCAGAGTTTAGGTATTTATAGGTGCAAATAAACTCAAATGGAAGTGACTCCGACATTAATCGAAAGATAGTGAAAGGAAAACGTCTGGTCGGAGTCTTAAATTTGTTACTTTGGGCTAAGGAGATCACCCTAGATACCAAGAAAAGGTTTTACAACGCGCTAGTGAAGAGCGTAATGCTATACGGTGAAACGTGGGAGCTGAATAAGAAAACAAAACAACAGTTACTCACCACTGAAATAGACTTTTAGTGAAAAAGTATAGTCACCTCCCACCTCCAACATGTTTCAAACGAAAATAAGAGGAAGGGTAGGAGCCGAGCTAAATATATTTCACGAGGTTTGGAACGAAAAGGTTGAGATGCTACTGCCGCGTAAAAAGAATGGATAATAATGTGTGGCGGAAATTTATAGATGAATATAAAGCGACAGGACGGAGAAAGCGAGGACGACTCAAAAGAAGGAGGATGGAGGATGGAGGAAGAAGACTGTCGAGTGATGACTGTTTGGATGGCTGATGGGAATAGGGATGCAATAAAATTTTGCCCGAACCCTAAAAAAAAAAGGAAAGCCTCAATAGTTCAGTATTCGTTGGCAGGCAGCGTCGCCTATAACGAGACAGCACTGCCTGGAGACTGGCAGAACACGAAGGAGAAGGCTTCGAACTTTGGGGATAGCTATATGAGCCCAAAAGGGCTTTGGATAGCATAGGGCTTGATCCACTTCCCATAGACGATTTTAATTAAAGCATTTAATAAAATTTAAAAGTCCTTTACTATATGGGGTGTACTTGAAGTTATTGTTTGTGGTTTATCTATGTGGAACTAATTTCCTTTTTTAAACATTTTTATTATTAATATTATAAGAAGGTGGATTTGAATAATTCATCTTTTGAAAAAATAATCTTAACTCTTGAAAGATGTGAAAATGTAAAAGTTATTTTTTAATTTAAAAAAAAAACTTTCTCCAATTTTTTCTAAACCTCCCCGTTTACTCACAAACAAGTTAACGTAAAACTTTCGGGTAAATGGTCAGAAATTCTGTCTGAACAAGAGAAGTTTTAATGATTCGTTCTTTTGGTTAACATTTAGTAAAACCAGTTTGCGGTATCACTCGTATGAGTTAACATCCTTTTCTACTGTATGCATATTCTTTGGCATAATCACCTCATCTCTCTCTCTCTCTCCAGTTTCCCAGGATTTATATTACTTCCGTTTTGTGATATTGTGAAAGAGAGAGAAAAAAAATACTAAATAATCAAGAAATATCTTTTCAACTTTACAGGATTAAAATATTACCAACTATGGGGATTCCAACATGTTGGATTCTTTCATTGATGGCTGCCATTTTCATTCTTATCGGCTTCTTTTATTGTACTGCTACTCCAGTTACCAATCCAAACCTTGAATTAAAAAAAAAAACTAAGAAGTTAATACTTACAAAGTTTCAGTTGTTGTAAGATTTCTCATATCGTTATTTATTGGTGAACTAGTAATTGTAAAATTATCTATGGACTTGTTACAGAAGTAGGGACTTTAGCTGCAAGTTCAGAAATGACGTGATAATAGCAACGATTTTTCTTCTATGTTTCTGAACGAAAGGTGAGTTTTAAATAATTTATTATTTGGGTAATGGAATTTAGAAGATTTTTATATTTCATAGATGGCGACGATGTTCAGCTTGCGCAAAGCTTTGAAGGTATTAAGAAATAGGAAGAACTCCTTGTTTCTAACATTAAAGCTTTCTAAGCTTTAATAACAATTTGCTAAGTAAGGATGTACTTTCTGTGACTCATGCTAATACTACTACTAATTCAGAAGCATAATACTTCTTGGCCTGCCTGAAAACACATTCATTTTAAATGTAATCCCAAATTCATTCTTACTTTGCCTCAAATCCGCCTAATGAACAATATCAAACCTAGAATTTATACATAAATGGTACTAACTAAAGGAGATCTCGAGGAGCGGTCAATAAAATGTACCCTTTTTTTAAATCTTTTCCAACGTTTCGACAAATTTATTGTCTTCTTCAGGGATAAAGATAAAAAAAATGTTAATCGGTGTTAGATATATTTTCCATAAAACAAACTAAACTCAAATTATGTAATAAACAGAGAGAGTTACTAACTATATGAGCTACAATTAGCAACATTAGCAACTACAATTAGAAAATTAGCAACATTTTCTGATGATGTAGCTCATATAGTTAGTAACTCTCTCTGTTTATTACATAATTTGAGTTTAGTTTGTTTTATGGAAAATATATCTAACACCGATTAACATTTTTTTTTATCTTTATCCCTGAAGAAGACAATAAATTTGTCGAAACGTTGGAAAAGATTTAAAAAAAGTGTACATTTTATTGACCGCTCCTCGAGATCTCCTTTAGTTGTTATTAGATCGGTCAAGAATCTTCATTAACATAAATGGTACTGTGCATAACTTCCCTGACAATGTTTATCCAACGTAGATGGTAGATTTTTTTAGGGGATTATCGCACTGCAACCTGAAAGATTTATTGTACACCCCTGGAGCCTTCTCAGTGCACTGCCGGCCTCCAAGCAGTGTTCTTTAGCTACAAACAACACTGCTCATCACCGTACAGTGAGTTGTAGAGGTTCCTAGGAAGAGAAAATCTAAGGGCAGCATGCTGGATTCGAACCCGGGACCTTCGCGTTGTTAGTCCAGCGTGCTACCACTGAGCTAATGCCTTACTTCTCCCTTGGCTGGTGCCAGTTAAATAGCAACGGTGACCCTAGTTTGTGTACTGCGTTTGTCCTTGTTTATAATAGGGTAGAGTGTATGTATTTCAAATGTATTGTGTACTGTTCTGATGAAGTGCATGGAGTACTCAGCTGTGGTAACCCATGGGATCGCTACCCCCTCAAGTAACTGCATGCAACAGATTCCCTTGCGTAACTAAATGTAACTGTTTTAAAGATGAATTTGCACATCTTTTGTTAACGTGTATTGTGTTATCTAGATTTAGGAAGATCTAGATTTATTTAAAGAGTTATTTGCGCTTGAATTTATATTTTCCTGACCCAAGTACAGGATCTTCTTTTTGCTGACAATATAAATAAATTAAAACGTATATATTTCTATGTGTATGTAATGCATTAAGGCTAAGAGCTATCTTAGTGGGTTGATTTTTGGTTTAAATACAGATTTGATTGTTTTTCTTTCTCTTTATTTGCCTTAGCTATTTTCCACAGAGTTATAATTATTTGTAAATATATTATAGAACTGTAGGTATTACTGTATTGAGTTTTATATCCGTATATAAATACATTTTTTGTTTGTTTTGTAATCTCTACTAGAGACCAACTTTTGCGATGAATTGTATATAATTTAAAAGCAATATATAATAATAATTATAAATAACTAATTGTTAAAAAATTAATTTAAAATAAATAAGATCATTATTTACATTTCCCCTATAGGAAAGAGATTTTTATTCAAAATGTTTTAATTTAATTAATTATTCCCAGAATTAATAATATTTTTAAAATAAAAAATATGTTCAACATTGATATTAAACATTGTTATAAATATATTATAATAAGGTAATCCGATATATTCATTATTTGTTGTCATTTTATTGGGAATAATTACAATATATTATGTCTGTAGTTCCATAATTAATATAATGCAATCAGGAAGATTATTCATAATTATTATTTTGACGCTCTTATTGATAATTATATTATTATTGTTGATTTTCGAAATGGATATTCATTATTTACATTATTATTATTATTATTAATTACTTTGTATAACAATGCACAACAATATAATTATGATTTCATAATATCACTAATTACAATTATTGTAAAAATTTTATGTCATATGTTTGTCATTTGCATTATAAGTGCGTACGAATGTGTGACCTTTCCAAAACGGAAACAGTTTGTATTATACAGAGAATGAGCAGAACATAGAACTTTGGTTTACCATGGTAACCACAATGTGAAATATCGGCATCCACATTTAGGCAGAGTATCCTTGGCAAATTTATAAACACTCTTCAAAATTTAATGTTGCTAAACCTTAAATGATCTAATTTATTCTTGTTTCTTTTATGATTTTGAATAAAAAGGGAATATATTATTTAAAAGTGGAAGGGCCTTTTTTTTCCCCCTTTTTGTTAATGCTAGTAAGAATGCTAGTAAGAAGTTAATGCTAGTAAGTATTGTGAACATGTCAAATTTTCTATATTGAGTTTTAACCGGATATTTTGAGTTTTCCTGTGTAAGAAAAAGTGGTATGTAAACAGCATAATTCAAAAATGAAAAATACAAGCATTTCATTTGGATATTAACATGGGATTCCGCAGGAAGTTATCTGCCAAAATTTCTCAACCGGAAGAACCATTTTACTGAGTCAATTTTTTCTTCTCCTATTTTGTTTTTACAATTTTCTCAAAAGTAGCCACAACTATTTTTTCTTTAAACTTGCAATTCCAACTACACATCATATAAAGAGCAACAACTTTTATTTGAAACCTTGTTGTATAGCTAGTTGATTCTCACATCCTAATCTAATCGTGGGCTGCTTCTGTACCCTTTCATGTCCAGAGGAGTCTATCCTATGACTATCTTGCTCTATTATTATTATTTATCATTCACAAAAGGGGAGGGCAAACCCTACGCTATCCAAAGCCTCCCAGGGCCCATATAGCTACCCCTAAAGAATAACAACCACTGGGACTAGAACGAAAATCCAGGCCCAGGTTTTAACCAACTAAGTTTCACCACAGACCGAACAAATCGGACCAAAACCTTAAAGGATACACAGCTTAAGATCCTCTACCGATATTCTATTCCGGCCGAAGGTCCTAAACCTAATCTCTCTCACAACCCAAACAATCCGTCACAGATGCATGGGTGTTTCCTCCTCAGTCTCACAAACTCTACAAAAGGGGTCAGACATGAGTCCCATTGTATAGAGATGTCTTCTTAAACCACAATGCCCAGCGAGGAATCCAACCAGATGCCTGAGGGAGGTCCGTGAAAGACATTGGACCCCGCTACTCAAAGCTCCGTCCGGGCCCCCAATGAACATCTTAGACTGCCGACAACCCACTGCACTCATCCATCTTGCTCTATTACTACTATTATTCCTTCTTGAACAAGAACCAGCTCATTCAAACTTCAACTTTTAAGTGATGCAGCTTACTGCCTGTCAAACCGAAATATTTTTTCTAATTAAATCGCTCCTTATTTTGTTATCTCTTTTCATATTCCATTTTATTAATATTAATCTTCATTATTCTCTTCAACTTTTTTCTACTTTTAGAGAAGCAATGACCTAACCTAATCTAACCTGAGAGAGAGAGAGAGTCTATCTAAGAGAGTGCAATGCGTCTCCGAATTCTAACTTTTGTTTTTTTTTTAATCGGTCCAGATTTGCCTTCATCAAGACTTTTCACAATGTCATTCTCTACTATTTAGTTTAGTTGAATGTTTAGTTAAGTGCCCAACATCTATGATTTTATCTTTTATTGATTGATTTGATTGATTTTTATTGATTGATTGATTTTTATCTATGATTTTACAGTTCTGATTGGTTTTCGGATTCTCATCGTCAGAGTATTATTATTATTATTATTTGTCTATGGGTAGGGACCAAACCCTACGCTATCCAAAGCCTCACTAGGCCCATATAGCTACCCCAAAAAAAAACAACAACATACCGGGTCCAGAGCAAATATCCAGACCCGGGTCTAATCCATCTAAGATTCACCGCAGTCTGGTGAATTAATATAACAAACCAAACAGACCTTAAAGGGGAAATAGTCCGACCAAAGGTCCTGAAACTAATCTCCTCACAACCCAGACATTCTGTCATAAGATTGATGAGTGTTTCCTTCCTCCTCTGTCTCACAAACTCTACAAAATGGATCCGGCATAAACCCCATTATGTAGAGATGATTCCTCAAACCACAATGTCCAGTAAGGGATCCAACCAGATGCCTGAGAGAGTTCCGTGATAGACACAGCAACGTCTCATTAATAGCCCTGTCCTGGACCTCCCGATGAGCATTTTGGACTACCGACAACCAACTGAGCTCATCCATAAGAATGAATGCTGTGAAGCTGTCCATGACTGGAAGATTGTCAGAGTAAGATTTTCAATCAGTTATTCGTGTAGAGAGATGACTTCTACTAAATGTTTATATCACGCACCACCACTGTCATGACATACATAACGAGCAACCAGTGTGGTGCGTGATATAAGTGGTGCATGATATAAACATAAAATTTTATTAATGTCATCTCTTTACACGAATAATAATTGATTAAAAACTTTAGATTCTGACGAAACCGATGGCTCTGAGAATCCGAAACCGATCAGAATTAGTTAATGAAGCATAATACGAAGGATAGTGTTGCAATATCTGATTTAAATTGGTTTATTACGCTGATAGTACAAATGCTATTTATTCCTTTGTTTTATAAGCTAAAAGAATAACAATTGTCTCTTATTTCTGTGATAGAAAGGTATAATCTATATTCGTATCGCAATTTGTTATTACTATATTTTACAGTAGTAGATAAGAAAGACGGGTTCTAGGCCACTTTTTTTGCACAAGATGGCGGCCGTCCCCCTCTCCCACCCCAGCCACATTACCCCTCTCCCACCAAATGACCCCCTCCCCTCCTCCAACCTATTCCCAACTTTTCCCCCCCACCCCCCCTCCCCCTCCCCTTTTCCGGTAGTCAAAGAATATTACAAATTAATTTTTTTTTTTGCTGAGGTCACCGCAAAAGCGATCCTCACAACACTTCCGTCCACCAATTCCATCCACTTACAACCACTCAGCCTATATTGGTAACTTGGCAATATTATTTTCTTTTCTTTTAGCTACCCTTATAGACCGCACCCCACATACTTCTCCCTCATCTCTCTCTATCCTTTTCTCTCTCCTCTCTCTATAATTATATATAAGTATATACCACAGAGACTTTAAAGTGAGAGGTCTGCCCCACGTACCCCCATCCGGGTTCATTAACCTGTATTTTTCCATTCATACAAAAGTTCATTAACCTCTATGTATGCACAATGTTTGCACTATAATTTCTAATTAAAAGTATTTTTCCATTCGTACAAAAGTCTTATTCTTTAAGATAAAAATCTATTTATCGATAAGTATATTGATAACACCTATCGAATCCAGTATATGATTATTATCGATTTTATGAGTCACTCACTTAATAAATTCTGTAAGTTTTTTTTTTTCGTTAGATCTGTACTTTGACGATGCAATTGAATGCCCTAAGATTTTTAGCACATTTTAAATTCTTATGAAATAAACACACAAAAAAAATTATTCCATCAAATATATATTGATAACACATATTGAATCCAGTGTATTGATTATTATCGATTTTGTATGAGGCAGTCACTTCTGTAGGTTTTTTTTTGGGTAAAACATTTTTAAAAAGTTAGAAAGCGTATTTAAGATAAATCTATTTATCGATCAATTATATATCGATCGCTTCCCAGTATATATTGATTATTATTGATTTTTATGAGGGAATCACTTCTGTAAGTTTTCTGGTAAAACATTATTAAAACTAAAAAAAAAAAAGTGTATAATAATATCTTAGAACAAATTAATTAGAGAAAGGAAAAATCTTAGTATTTAACCTGGAGAACTAGTAGTTTTTATACGATTAATAATATATATTTTTTACCATTCTCTCTTGCGCACCAATTGTATAGGTATTAATGGAAAAACAAAAAAAAAAAACAATCTTGATTCAAAATAACTTATTATTTATTCACTTAATTTTACAAGATATGATTGATAATATAAAGCATGTTTCGATAGCTTATTTTTTTTTTTGTAATAGACATTTTTGAAAAATACATTCGTCTAACGTACAACTTTAGTTCTTTTTACCACACACTATCTAAAATGATTATTTTCTCCCCCACTATACAATTATTTTAAATACATATTTGAAAAAAATAAAATAAAATAAAATGTAACATACATCATATTAAACCATATTGAATGGCCTAAGATTTTTTAGCACATTTTAAATTCTTATGAAAAATTAACACAAAACATTATTATTTCTCTGTGGGGGAAAAAAAGACTATTATGCTATTTTATTCACAGTACTTGTAAATGGATTGTATTGGAAAATCTGTTCACTTATAATTAGGCAATATACACTCGTCTTAGCTGGGATCACATCATTCGTTTCAAATTCTAATCTTACAATTGTGAGACTTAAAGATATACTATGTCCAGGATTCATCGACCTTTGCATCTGTATTTTTCCATTCGTACTTTTGTTCCTATTTAATAAATAGTTATATAGCAAAATCAATGTTAGTAATATTCCATAGGAATCATGTAACATCGTGGGAATAGCATATGTACATTTTTTCTTTCTCACAAAGCCTTGCAGTTTTTAAAATGAATCATTAAAATAAAGGCTTGCATGAATTTATAGAAATATCATGTTCTCTCTCTTACAGTTATGCTGATCGTTAATTTCCCATGCTACATTATTCTGTCATATCAAGTTTATATAAATAACATAATAGAAAAGAATATTTCTTTTTATTTAAAATAAAAATTAAAAATTATACATGTATAAAAAATATATATATTCATTATTTAAATAATGCTAATTGGATAAAATGTGGACTAATCAGTCATTGTTGAAAACAGTCAATATGTGTTTACAATTAAAATAAGTGTAAAAAAAAAAGAAAAAAGAAAAAAAAAGAGACTCGCTATCACTTATATATTAAAAGATGATTGAATAATTCCATGTTAAATATTAAAAATTCACTGGTGGGTTATTTTTTGAAAAAAGGGTATAATTTAGTAGCACAAGTGTGAAATACTCTGATCCAACTTTTCATTTTGAATCGGTTCATCAATATAATGTTTTTTACCCATTAAAAGGGAGTATCTGTAGATAATGAATGCAGTTTTTACAATTAATTGATTTTGAATACTTAAATATTTCTCAGCGTTTTCCACTAGTAAAGTCTGATTCCCATTTAGGCTGATTCCCATTTGTTCTATTATTTGCACATTTCAAGTTGCAATGCGCTTCTTGTACCCATAAAATTATACTTTTAAGTACATATAGAATCTGCTCAAATTTTGATGTGTGTAAGAGAGAGAAAAATAAAAGATCTATTAGAAGATTAAAAAGATAAATAAATATCTGTAACTGAGCGCTTCTATAATGAGTACTTGTACAAAAATCGTATTATTAGGTGCATGACTAATGTATGAAAACAGAACACAAAAAAAAGGAACTAATGAATAATTATACAAAATGCATTATTAAGCGCGTAAAATTGTGAGTAAAAGATTGGCTCTAACATGAAAATTTAAGTAAATGCTCAAATAATATTTAAATAAATATAATATAATTGTAAAATTAAAACAAAAACAAAAAAAAAGTCGATAATATAAAATATTTTTTCAACAAAGAGAATAAAAAGAACGAGCTTAGAAAAAAAAAAAACGTTTAATTTGCATACGTCACAGCGGTAATAGTATATAAAGTGTAGTGACGAGTGCATAAGACATCACTCTATAGAAAAACTGTGTTAATTAGAAGTGCGACCAGTGATCTCACGCCTGCTTACTCCTATTTCAGGTAAGATTTCTATTTCATTACGCTTGGTAACAATAGATTCTACATTAGTTAGATTTATGTTAGGTTTTTTTTTTTTTCTAATTTTTCAGTGATAATTTAAAGAAAAAATAATGAGTCAAGAAATGTCAGTTGTTTTAGACGAATATGAATGCATTATAGTGAAAATGGTGATCCATGATTCGGGTTTCTTGTGTGTGGACTGCAGTAGGAATGTGCACTTAGAACAAATTCAAAACATTAGAGTCACCCATAATTTAATATATTCCACCAATATTGTAAAAAATGTTTATTGTGATGAGTGCGGTGAATGTTTAGTCAGACGTGAGAAAGTAGCAAATTGTGACTGGTGTGTTAACGAATTACACGATATTATTATTTCTAGAGCGATTAGAGAAGGCTATGCAATAATTAATTAATTTTCTTGTTATTAGTTTCGATGTAAATTAATGTAAATATAAGTTGTTATTTTGTTTATAATATTAATGTATATTTTTCAGTTTTATAATTATTTCTTAACCTTCTTAACCATTGTAATAAATATTAGTTGAAGGCTGTACAATAATTAATATTTGTCATTAGTTTAGCTGTAAATTAATGTACATATAGTTGCTATTTGTTTATAACAATATTGTATATTTTAATTTTATAACTTATTTCTTAACCATTGTAATAAATATTAGTTGTAATTTAGATGTATATATTAGTTCAAAAAAAATTTCAAATTACAGGTGCATAAAACAGCGATTCTAAAAAAAATAATTCTAAATTCTAAAAACAAGCATTATCTACTAAATTCATCATGTTTAATGTAAGTGAAGTAAATTATATGATTTTTTTTTTCATTTTTTTTTTTTAACATTAAGATTATTCTGTTTTTTCAGTGTGTTGATTGTGGAAAATCGTTTAATGAAAAAGGCCTTTTACAAATGCATCAAGCATTGAGCCATGGCAAACGGCATAAATATGACTGTAAATGTGGCAAATCATATTATAGACCCGCCGAGTTGCGGCGCCATGAGAAGAAATGTACAGCTCGCGGTGCCTACATGTAAGTTTTTTCCCCTGTTAGTAATAATAAAAACTATATTTATATGTAATATAATTAATTTTTTTGTTTTATAGATGCAGTAAATGTAATGAGGTGTTGTCGGATATCCACAATGGTCGGCTACATGAGGAAGCTTGTGGTATGTCGCAACAACCACAATCTAAAAGAGCTAGGTTAGGGGAACCTAGCAGGGAGCAGCTGTTGGCTATGAAGCCTGGACCGGACAACATAAATCCCTATGAATCAGCTTTTAAAGGTCGCCTTGCATCATACTTAATAAGATCGGCAAGGTGTATGGATCTACCATGTTTCCTGAAGGACGTTCGAAACAGGGTGGTGGATCTGATCACCACACAACTTACCATTCATGAGGCTGTAAAAATTAACCTGTGGGTTGATTGCACATTTGTCAACATGAATGGTGAGGAAATGTGCAAGGCGTTGAAGACACCAAATAAAGCAGTGTACGCTCTTACGGACCTTACATCTTTCACAGAACAAGCATTCAATAAGCTGTGCTTGGAAATGGAGGAGGCAGCCATGTCCAAAAGCGGTTGGAGCTTAAAGTCTGTGGATGGATTAAGAGTAAGGGTAAGTAAATACAACCCTTTAAGAGCGAAAAGTTTTATTCCTCTGCCCAAATGTATAGCCGATAAAAAAGCGTGTATTAATGTCACTAACAAAGATAATAGATGTTTTATGTACGCGGTCCTGGCTAAATTTGTTAATGAACATTGTCAACGTCCCAGTAATTATAAATCTTTGGAAAATAAATATGATTTTTCTTGTTTAACTTTTCCAACGCCCATCAATCAGATAAAACTATTTGAAAAAAGGAATAATATTTCCATAAATTTATTCGGTTTGGATGATAAAAATTGTTTGTACCCCTTAAAAGTAGTGGATAGTGAATTAGATGACCATCGAGATTTGTTGATAATATCAAACGGCACTGACAACCACTATGTATATATTAAAAATTTTGAACGTTTAGTAGGTATGCAAAAAAATAAAACAAACAACGCCAAATTCATCTGTAAGAGATGTTTTTCTCATTTCGATAAGCGTTGCAATGGAAAGGCGCGCTTTGAGCAGCACAAACTACTCTGTGGTAAACACAAAGCCGCTAGAGTAAAATTACCAACAACCAAACCCTATGTTCAATTTGAACATGGTGGTCGCATCCAAAGGGTTCCCGTAGTTGTATATCTTGATTTTGAGGTGATTCTTGAGAAGGTATCCAACTGTAAGCCCAATCCAGAACTTTCCTCCACCACCATTACGCATTTACACAAAGCCATGAGTTTTTGTGCTTATGTCAAAATTACCGACGAAGTTGAAGGAGTAGACCACAATCTGCCCAGCGAGCCATATATTTACAGGGGTGAAGATGCAGCTAAACACTGCGTTCTCTACCTAAAAGATATCGCTGAAAAGGTGGAAAATATTTATAGCTTAGCTATTCCAATGAACCCGTTAACCGTTGAAGAAGAGGTTGCATTCAACGAAGCAACCTTGTGTTATATGTGTGACAAGCCGTTCACTGAATCCGACGGTAAAGTGAAAGATCATTCCCACATTTCTGGTAAATATAGGGGTCCAGCACATAATACTTGCAATGTTATGTGTAGGACTCTTAAATTTGTGCCAGTTTTTTGTCATAACCTGAGCGGTTATGATTCACATATCATAATAAAAGAGCTCGGGTATGATGACAAAAATGTGGAAATCATTCCAAATTCAGAGGAGAAGTATATCTCCTTTTCAAAAACTATTTCAGATAGAATGAAACTTAGATTTGTGGACAGTCTTAGGTTTATGGCGTCCAGTTTGGACAGTCTGGCCAAGAATTTAAAAAACAACTTCCCCGAAACATCTAAGTTCGTTCAACCTAATCTGTTGCATCTGGTGACGCGCAAAGGATTTTTCCCCTACGAATATGTCTCTTCTTGGGACGTATTAAACGACACCTGTTTACCACCTAGAGAGGCATTCTATAGCAGCTTAACTGGAGAGGGCATAAGTGAAAATGATTACCAGCACGCTTTAAATGTATGGAATTCATTTTCATGTGCTACTCTTGGCGATTATAGTGACATATATCTTAAAACAGATGTCCTATTGCTGGCTGATATTTTTGAAAATTTTAGAAATGTCACTCTAAGATCACACAAATTAGACCCAGCCCACTATTACACTTTACCAGGGCTATCATGGGATGCTATGTTGCGGTTTACGCAATGTCGACTGCAACTTCTGACCGATTATGATCAGATATTAATGATTGAAGCGGGGATCAGGGGTGGAATTTGTCAGGTAACAAGAAGATATGCTTCTGCCAATAATAAATACATGCCTGACTTTAACCCATTACAACCATCAACGTTCATCACTTATCAAGACTGTAATAATTTGTACGGCTTTGCTATGTGTAAATATTTACCATATGATGAATTTAAATGGGTTGAGGAACCTAATAATATTAACATAGAAACACTGGAAGAACATGATGATGTTGGCTACATCCTAGACGTGGACGTTGAATATCCAAATGATTTACACGAGTTGCATAATGATCTCCCCTTTTTGCCGGAAAGTATAATGGTAGAAGGGCAGCCGAAATTAGTTGCTCACTTAGGCCCGCACAAAAATTACATTTGTCACTATATGCTATTAAAACAGGCGTTAAACCATGGCTTGAAATTGTTAAAGATAAACCGAGCTTTACAATTTAAACAATCGCCTTGGTTGTCTCCATACATCAACCATAACACAGAATTGAGAAAGAAAGCCGATAATGAATTCGAAAAAGATTTGTACAAACTTTACAATAACTCTGTGTTTGGAAAAACTATGGAGAACGTGCGCCGTAGATTGAATATCAGACTCACCTCAAATCCCACACAGTTAGAGAAATTGATCGCTCGTCCAGATTGTATGGATTGGACTATATTCAATGAATCTCTCGCTGCCGTACATCTGGCAAAATCACACATTGTATTCACCAAAGCGACCTATATAGGTTTGTCAGTGCTAGATATTTCGAAATGTCATCTTTTTGATTATCACTACAATGTGATGGTTCCTCGTTATGGAATGGAAAAACTGAAACTGTGTTACATGGATACAGACAGTTTTGTTTACCTCATCCAAACTGATGATTTGTACCATGATTTCAAAGAAATGAGTTCATACTTGGATTTATCCAACTATAAACCTAACCATCCATGTTTTTCCGAAGAGAATAAAAAGGTGTTGGGTAAATTCAAGGATGAATCAGCCGGTGAGATAATTACTGATTTCGCCGGTTTACGATCCAAAATGTACGCTATAAAATTCCTTAATAATGAAATAATTAAAAAAGCAAAGGGTATAAAAAAAAATGTTCTTCAGAGAAGCATTTCTTTTGACGATTATATTGCATGCCTAATATCAAAGGAACCAATAAGAAATTCTATGATAATGTTCAGGTCAAAAAAGCACGACTTATTGACTTTAGAACAGTCCAAAATTTCACTTTGTCCTCTAGACACTAAACGAATTATTTTGGAAGATGGTATTTGTACTCGGGCTGTTAATCATTTTCTAAATGAATAAAAATCTTCTTTGTATATAGAAAACAATTTTGTAAACTCCTGTATATATAATTGTGTAAATAAAAAAAATATTGTAAAAATAAAAACACCTTTTATATGTAAAAAAATTAATATATTTAAAAAATACAAAAAAAAAGTTAAAGCAAATTTTTACAATTTTCCCAAGTATTTTTATTGTTTGGAAACCCAAGCCACTTCAACAACACTTTATTATTTTTCTTCTTCAAAATTTTCTCCACAAGATAGACATTAGGAAATTTAACTGTGGCAAGTTCTTGTTCATAAAATCCGCCCAACACGTTTTCACCATTTGAATCTTGTAAAAAGTAAGTGATTGGAACAGTTTTTCTTACTTGAGTCACTTTAAATATCTCTGTACTCCAAGAAGGTAAATATCCTTTGGTAAATACTGTCTTATATTTTGAGATGCGTACATGGTCGCCCACTTTGAACTTTGGTGTCTTCCGAACAATAGAATTTGGTTGTTGTGATAATTTCTTAATAATGTCAGATTCATTATTTTCAGTTACTTCAGAAGGTTTCATTCCAATACTTCTGTGTATAGACTCATTATTGTATTTATACATTAGCTTGGGTAAATTCTCCACCCATTTGTAATTGCCTTGGATATTAAACATTTTCCACATCCAAGTTTTTAGTGTGCGATTAAATCGCTCCACCATTGACGCTTTCATAACACTGTAGGTACTGTAATGATTAATTTTATACTTTTCCAAAAGTCGATTAACATGTGGATTATAAAATTCTGTTCCCAAATCAGTTTGTAAATTTCGTGGGCTAATTTTTGCCTGGTTTTCTATAATGTTTTGTAATGCTTTGGCCACTTCAATACCACTTTTGTTTTTCAGAGGTTCCACCCAAGCTTTCTTTGAAAGACAATCAATTACAGTGAGTAGATATTTAAACTTTCCATCAGGAAAATTTGACATTATAACCGTATCCGCTTGCCATATGTCATGCAAACCTTTCAATAATACTCTTCTTCGTGGATAATTCTTCCTCGCCGGCCTGTGTAGTTCATCGACAACAATCTGTTTAACATTCATTATTCAATGTAGCCACCTTCTCTTAGTTCTTCCACTATAGCCGTTATTTCATTTTCGTGCCCCCGGTTACCAGCAACTACTGAAGCAACAAGTAAATGCAGACGATCAACTAATTCATTAGGATCATCCCAATAGACAATTCTTGGTTGATGTGTTGTTTTCAGTCCCAAACCAGACACATAACTAGACGAGAATAATGGTTTTATAACATTTAAATACTTGTAACCACGGTTTGAATTTACTGGATTCTCTGTAGAGTAACCACGATAAATGGCGTTGGTACTTGTTAATATTTTCTTATATATCTTTTTGTCAGACTCTGCCACTAGGCTAATATCTGGACGCTTCATGAATAACAATTCAAACAGTCCTGGTGTTCCTTTATAGTGAACGCCGTGAACTACAATGTTGTTGTTATCTAATGTAACTTGAGAATCTCCAATCAGCCAACGTTGACCATCGAATCGCATACCATATATTTTATCCAAATGATCACCATGTCGGCCATTCAAATATTTGTCAATGTATTTCCTCGCAAGATGACTAACGTGTTTAAGATAAGTTTTCGCTTCTTTCCGTCCTTCAGGTGTACGGAGCACTTCTTGTATCTGCTCTACTTCATCTTTTGTCTCAAATACTTCATCACTGTTGTAACTGCACCCTCCATCACTGTCATCTTCCTTTATTACACTCTCATCCTTTACCAAAGCGTCACTTATTGGTGATACTACACTTGCTGGTGATGGTAGTTGTAACTGATATTTTGATGTGCTAGGTTGGTCAGTTACCATTTGAGTGATGCTTAACTTCTCCTCTGGTTGTTGTTGTTGTTGTTGTTGTTGCTGCTGCTGCTGCTGTTTAAGAGTGGTTACAATCTCTTCCAGTGGATGTACAATTGTCTGTGTAGCTTGATTAATTTGACGTTGTTCTTGAGCTAATCTCTGTTTCAACAGTCTATGTTTCTTGCGAATATTCTCACTTGAACGTGCAATTTTCAACTTTAATTTCTTGTCCACATCTGCCATTATTATTATTATTATTAGATAGAAACAAAAATATCAAATCCTTTTCTATAACGAGCACTTTCACAATTTCTTTTAAATTCAGAATCTTTATCAATAACTAAAAAACCGTATTTATCCGACCAGCACTGTGAACACAACCACTTAAATTCATCAAATGACATATCGGTGTTCACATGATCTGAATATATATGTTTCAAGTTCAATTCATCTTGTTTGAATAAAATTAACAAATTTGCATTATCTCTAATCAACTGTTTGGGCACTTTACTATATGTTTGACACAAATAGAAAGAGTCAATGTTATTATGACGTCCCATGCAAAAGAAATCTCTCATTGTGGTTTGTTTTTCTGTTGCAACATCATCAAAGATGAATACTGAATTGGGTTTAGCCTCTTGTGGTGTAATAATGTTATCTGAATCGCTATAGGTAAAGTATCCAATTTCAGGAACTTGGTTGAATATTTCATTCAATAAGCGATATTTAGGTTGGTTTAGAGATTTACCATATACATATACATTGGAGAATTTTAAACCATTTCTCTCGGTCAACAGTGCAATCATCAGATTAGTTTTACCCGAATTAGATGGTCCTGCAACAATACATCGCACAGAATTAGGCAGTAAAAGTCCATTTTTCCGATTGCTGGCGTCATCATCAATACCGGTGTATTCGATAATTGGAAGTCTGGTTGTTTGTTGGTGGAATTTCATCGTTGAACTGGATTGTTTTTTCACTATTGCTTTCCATATATATATCCCTATGTGATGGACCATTTTTCTCAGTCATCACTGGGACAATGGCGAAGAAACGGTCAAAAGTGAAACAAGTTATTGCAGCTGTAATACAAAAAGGTATTGGTAAGAAGAAGAAGAAGAAGAAGAACTTTAGGTTATTACCCATACCTAGTGAACAACAGCATCAGAAGAAGAAAGGTGGATTTTTACCGCTATTATTGTCTGCTCTACCTGCACTGACTGCATTGGGATCAGCTGCAGCTGGAGGGGCAGCAATCGCAAAAGCGATTAATTCCGCTAAAGCTGCTAAAAAACAATTGAACGAATTGAAGCGACATAATGAGAAGATGGAAGCTATTGCATTGGGAAAAGGAATATATTTACGACCTTACAAAAATGGTAATGGACTTGTTTTGGAAAAGAAGACGACGAACAATTCAAAAAACTAATTGTGAGATTACCTCTCCGACCATTAACAAATGTTGATTTAACAAAACTAGCCACAAAATTAGAGATTCCATATTTTAGAGGTGTTTTCATGAGAGACAATCTACCTACAGTATGTAAAGTAAATGAAAGTGTTGTAATTAATCTTGACAGTATACATGGACCAGGCACCCATTGGGTGTGCTATGTAAAGAGAGGTAATCTAATTGTTTATTTTGATAGTTTTGGAAACTTACCACCACCACCAGAGCTAATAATGTATTTGAAGAACAAACCAATATTGTATAATAGTGAACAATATCAGCAACCAAACACTGTTATATGTGGTCATTTGTGTTTACTTTTTCTCTCTTTGTACACAGCGGGCTAACTATAAATAGAATAAATTTTTTTTAATTTACGACAGTCATGAGTTTTACCATCACCCTAACAGGACGAGAGTCCGTTCTCAGTGCAAATCATTTCCCACCTATACATTTAGATGATGAATGGGAAATGGCACTGTTATCCTTTGAAACCTTTCATTCGATACCAAACGTTGATGAACACAATAATACATTGGAATATATTAGAGATGATGATGATGATTACAAAACAAGTATAACCATTCCTACAGGTACGTACGAACTAAGTGATATAAACGATTATATCAAGTCTAATTTACCAGAGGATGTAAAGTTTGAATTAACTGCTAATAAGAATACACTCAAATCAGAACTCATTTCTTCAGCGGTTATATCCTTCAATTGTAACGATTCAATTGGACCACTATTGGGATTTGGAAGAGTTACGCTGGAAAATAAAAATCAAAAATATATTTCTAGCGAAATAGTGGACATATTTAGTGTGAACTGCGTGCTGGTAGATTGTAATATAGTTACTGGTGCTTATACAAATGGTAAATTAGTTCATACACTTCATGAGTTTTTTCCACAAGTTGCACCAGGATATAAGATTGTGGAAGTACCAAATAATCTCATTTATATGCCAGTCATCACAAGGACAATTGACAATATAACACTACGAGTGACAGATCAAAACGGTCGATTGATCAATTTTAGAAAAGAAGAAATTACCGTTAGACTGCATTTGAAGAAAAAGAAAAATGGTTCTTAGATTTCACCATCATCAACATCGCAGTTCATGTATAAATAAACCTCAAACATCCCACCAGTCACACATTCAACCGTCTTCTGTAGAAGGGAGAGCATCTTTAACCACGCACAGTATTAGACTTTTACAACAACTTGGATTCAAACCAATCTCACCACAACATGGACGGGGGAATATTGGACATTGGAGCGCCAGTTGAGTCTGACGAGTCGATAACAAAAATAGAATTTAGATCACATCAGCCATATGCATCGACAACATTGAATAATTCAGATGAGATACGTATACCAGTTAATCAACAAGATGTTTACACGTTACCAAGCAAGAGCTATTTGTATGTGGAAGGAACATTGTTTAACCAACAAGGAGCAGCAGCGAAGAAGCATACGTTATGCCGTAACGCCATAGCCCATTTATTTCAAGAAATTAGATACGAATTAAATGGAATACTGGTGGATAGCGTGAGGAACCCTGGAATAGCAACAACATTAAAAGGATATGCTTCTTTTGAACCCAATCAGGTGATGGGCATGTCCGGCTGGGTCGAAGCTATGCACTATGCATCACATCCACTATTGTCCAAAGAAACGGGACACTTTAATGCCTGTATACCATTAAGTTACCTGTTGGGATTTGCTGAAGATTACAAAAAGATAATCGTTAACGCTAAACAAGAATTAGTTCTCATTAGATCCAGGTCAGATGAGAATGCGGTCACTGCTTTGACTAATTTAGAAGGAGACGATGAAGTGATTAAAGTGACAATTACAAAGATTGCATGGAAAATACCTTATGTGTCTGTATCGGATGTGGAAAAGGTTCATCTAATCACTTATTTGGAGAAAGGAGTAAATGTGTCAATACCATTTCGAACATGGGATCTGTACACATATCCACAGCTTCCACAGAGTGTGTGAAAACATTCTTGGACAATTAAAACTACAACTGTGACGGAAAGACCACGCTATGTTATTGTTGCTTTTCAAACTGATCGCAATGATAATGCAAAGACAGATACGAGCCGTTTTGATCACTGTGATCTGGTCAACATGAAATTGTATTTAAACAATCAACTGTATCCATATGATGATTTGGGATTGAATTTCACACAAAAGCGAATTGGTATATTATATGATATGTATGCAAGATTTCAAAATTCATATTATGGAAAGGAAATTAGCAAACCGTTTATGCAAGATTATGAAGTGTTTAACAGCGTTGCACCTATAGTGGTTATTGATTGTTCACTTGAACATGAACCGGTCAAATCGCTTGCACCTGTGGATGTAAGATTAGAATTTGGAACGAATGATGTGATCCCAGCTGTGTATATTGCCTAATTATAAGTGAACAAATTTTCCAATACAATCCATTTACAAGTACTGTGAATAAAATAGCATAATAGTCTTCTTTCTTTTTTTTTT
>JAAEAF010013524.1:0-13602 GCA_011037195.1 Triatoma infestans | reverse complement strand
ACTTTTTTTGCACAAGATGGCGGCCGTCCCCCTCTCCCACCACAGTCACATTACCCCTCTCCCACCAAATGACCCCCCTCCCCTCCCCCAACCTATTCCCAACTTTTCCCCCACCCCTCCCCCTCCCCTTTTCCTGTAGGCGAAGAAATAATAAAAATTAATTTTTTTTTTTGCTGAGGTCAGCAAAAGCGATCTCACAACCTTCGTCATCCAAGTCCATCACTTACACCACTCAGCTATAGTGGTAACTTGGCAATAGTAGTTTTCTTTAGATCCTTATACCTCACCCCACATACTTCTCCCTCATCTCTCTCATATCCTTTCTCTCTCTCTCTCTCTCTCTATAGATATATAAAATATATACACAGAGACTTAAAGAGAGGCTCTGCCCCACGTACCCCAGGCCAGGGTTCATTAACCTGTATTTTTCCATTCATACAAAAGTTCATTAACCTCTATGTATGAACAATGTTTGCAATATAATTTCTAATTAAAAGTATTTTTCCATTCGTACAAAAGTCTTATTCTTTAAGATAAAAATCTATTTATCGATAAGTATATTGATAACACCTATCGAATCCAGTATATGATTATTATCGATTTTATGAGTCACTCACTTAATAAATTCTGTAAGTTTTTTTTTTCGTTAGATCTGTACTTTGACGATGCAATTGAATGCCCTAAGATTTTTAGCACATTTTAAATTCTTATGAAATAAACACACACAAAAAATTATTCCATCAAATATATATTGATAACACATATTGAATCCAGTGTATTGATTATTATCGATTTTGTATGAGGCAGTCACTTCTGTAAGTTTTTTTGGGTAAAACATTTTTAAAAAGTTAGAAAGCGTATTTAAGATAAATCTATTTATCGATCAATTATATATCGATCGCTTCCCAGTATATGTTGATTATTATTGATTTTTATGAGGGAATCATTTCTGTAAGTTTTCTGGTAAAACATTATTAAAACTAAAAAAAAAAAAAAGTGTATAATAATATCTTAGAACAAATTAATTAGAGAAAGGAAAAATCTTAGTATTTAACCTGGAGAACTAGTAGTTTTTATACGATTAATAATATATATTTTTTACCATTCTCTCTTGCGCACCAATTGTATAGGTATTAATGGAAAAACAAAAAAAAAAAAACAATCTTGATTCAAAATAACTTATTATTTATTCACTTAATTTTTTACAAGATATGATTGATAATATAAAGCATGTTTCGATAGCTTATTTTTTTTTTTGTAATAGACATTTTTGAAAAATACATTCGTCTAACGTACAACTTTAGTTCTTTTTACCACACACTATCTAAAATGATTATTTTCTCCCCCACTATACAATTATTTTAAATACATATTTGAAAAAAATAAAATAAAATAAAATGTAAAATACATCATATTAAACCATATTGAATGGCCTAAGATTTTTTAGCACATTTTAAATTCTTATGAAAAATTAACACAAAACATTATTATTTCTCTGTGGGTGAAAAAAAGACTATTATGCTATTTTATTCACAGTACTTGTAAATGGATTGTATTGGAAAATCTGTTCACTTATAATTAGGCAATATACACTCGTCTTAGCTGGGATCACATCATTCGTTTCAAATTCTAATCTTACAATTGTGAGACTTAAAGATATACTATGTCCAGGATTCATCGACCTTTGCATCTGTATTTTTCCATTCGTACTTTTGTTCCTATTTAATAAATAGTTATATAGCAAAATCAATGTTAGTAATATTCCATAGGAATCATGTAACATCGTGGGAATAGCATATGTTCATTTTTTCTTTCTCACAAAGCCTTGCAGTTTTTAAAATGAATCATTAAAATAAAGGCTTGCATGAATTTATAGAAATATCATGTTCTCTCTCTTACAGTTATGCTGATCGTTAATTTCCCATGGTACATTATTCTGTCATATCAAGTTTATATAAATAACATAATAGAAAAGAATATTTCTTTTTATTTGAAATAAAAAATAAAAATTATACATGTATAAAAAATATATATATTCATTATTTAAATAATGCTAATTGGATAAAATGTGGACTAATCAGTCATTGTTGAAAACAGTCAATATGTGTTTACAATTAAAATAAGTGTAAAAAAAAAAGAAAAAAGAAAAAAAAAGAGACTCGCTATCACTTAAATATTAAAAGATGATTGAATAATTCCATGTTAAATATTAAAAATTCACTGGTGGGTTATTTTTTGAAAAAAAAGGGTATAATTTAGTAGCACAAGTGTGAAATACTCTGATCCAACGTTTCATTTTGAATCGGTTCATCAATATAATGTTTTTTACCCATTAAAAGGGAGTATCTGTAGATAATGAATGCAGTTTTTACAATTAATTGATTTTGAATACTTAAATATTTCTCAGCGTTTTCCACTAGTAAAGTCTGATTCCCATTTAGGCTGATTCCCATTTGTTCTATTGTTTGCACATTTCAAGTTGCAATGCGCTTCTTGTACCCAAAAAATTATACTTTTAAGTACATATAGAATCTGCTCAAATTTTGATGTGCGTAAGAGAGAGAAAAATAAAAGATCTATTAGAAGATTAAAAAGATAAATAAATATCTGTAACTGAGCGCTTCTATAATGAGTACTTGTACAAAAATCGTATTATTAGGTGCATGACTAATGTATGAAACAGAACACACAAAAAAAAGGAACTAATGAATAATTATACAAAATGCATTATTAAGCGCGTAAAATTGTGAGTAAAAGATTGACTCTAACATGAAAATTTAAGTAAATGCTCAAATAATATTTAAATAAATATAATATAATTGTAAAATTAAAACAAAAACAAAAAAAAGTCGATAATATAAAATATTTTTTCAACAAAGAGATAAAAAAGAACGAGCTTAGAAAAAAAAAACGTTTAATTTGCATACGTCACAGCGGTAATAGTATATAAAGTGTAGTGACGAGTGCATAAGACATCACTCTATAGAATAACTGTGTTAATTAGAAGTGCGACCAGTGATCTCACGCCTGCTTACTCCTATTTCAGGTAAGATTTCTATTTCATTACGCTTGGTAACAATAGATTCTACATTAGTTAGATTTATGTTAGGTTTTTTTTTTTTTCTAATTTTTCAGTGATAATTTAAAGAAAAAATAATGAGTCAAGAAATGTCAGTTGTTTTAGACGAATATGAATGCATTATAGTGAAAATGGTGATCCATGATTCGGGTTTCTTGTGTGTGGACTGCAGTAGGAATGTGCACTTAGAACAAATTCAAAACATTAGAGTCACCCATAATTTAATATATTCCACCAATATTGTAAAAAATGTTTATTGTGATGAGTGCGGTGAATGTTTAGTCAGACGTGAGAAAATAGCAAATTGTGACTGGTGTGTTAACGAATTACACGATATTATTATTTCTAGAGCGATTAGAGAAGGCTATGCAATAATTAATTAATTTTCTTGTTATTAGTTTCGATGTAAATTAATGTAAATATAAGTTGTTATTTTGTTTATAATATTAATGTATATTTTTCAGTTTTATAATTATTTCTTAACCTTCTTAACCATTGTAATAAATATTAGTTGAAGGCTGTACAATAATTAATATTTGTCATTAGTTTAGCTGTAAATTAATGTACATATAGTTGCTATTTGTTTATAACAATATTGTATATTTTAATTTTATAACTTATTTCTTAACCATTGTAATAAATATTAGTTGTAATTTAGATGTATATATTAGTTCAAAAAAAAAATTTCAAATTACAGGTGCATAAAACAGCGATTCTAAAAAAATAATTCTAAATTCTAAAAACAAGCATTATCTACTAAATTCATCATGTTTAATGTAAGTGAAGTAAATTATATGATTTTTTTTTTTTCATTTTTTTTTTTTGAACATTAAGATTATTCTGTTTTTTCAGTGTGTTGATTGTGGAAAATCGTTTAATGAAAAAGGCCTTTTACAAATGCATCAAGCATTGAGCCATGGCAAACGGCATAAATATGACTGTAAATGTGGCAAATCATATTATAGACCCGCCGAGTTGCGGCGCCATGAGAAGAAATGTACAGCTCGCGGTGCCTACATGTAAGTTTTTCCCCTGTTAGTAATAATAAAAACTATATTTATATGTAATATAATTAATTTTTTTGTTTTATAGATGCAGTAAATGTAATGAGGTGTTGTCGGATATCCACAATGGTCGGCTACATGAGGAAGCTTGTGGTATGTCGCAACAACCACAATCTAAAAGAGCTAGGTTAGGGGAACCTAGCAGGGAGCAGCTGTTGGCTATGAAGCCTGGACCGGACAACATAAATCCCTATGAATCAGCTTTTAAAGGTCGCCTTGCATCATACTTAATAAGATCGGCAAGGTGTATGGATCTACCATGTTTCCTGAAGGACGTTCGAAACAGGGTGGTGGATCTGATCACCACACAACTTACCATTCATGAGGCTGTAAAAATTAATCTGTGGGTTGATTGCACATTTGTCAACATGAATGGTGAGGAAATGTGCAAGGCGTTGAAGACACCAAATAAAGCAGTGTACGCTCTTACGGACCTTACATCTTTCACAGAACAAACATTCAATAAGCTGTGCTTGGAAATGGAGGAGGCAGCCATGTCCAAAAGCGGTTGGAGCTTAAAGTCTGTGGATGGATTAAGAGTAAGGGTAAGTAAATACAACCCTTTAAGAGCGAAAAGTTTTATTCCTCTGCCCAAATGTATAGCCGATAAAAAAGCGTGTATTAATGTCACTAACAAAGATAATAGATGTTTTATGTACGCGGTCCTGGCTAAATTTGTTAATGAACATTGTCAACGTCCCAGAAATTATAAATCTTTGGAAAATAAATATGATTTTTCTTGTTTAACTTTTCCAACGCCCATCAATCAGATAAAACTATTTGAAAAAAGGAATAATATTTCCATAAATTTATTCGGTTTGGATGATAAAAATTGTTTGTACCCCTTAAAAGTAGTGGATAGTGAATTAGATGACCATCGAGATTTGTTGATAATATCAAACGGCACTGACAACCACTATGTATATATTAAAAATTTTGAACGTTTAGTAGGTATGCAAAAAAATAAAACAAACAACGCCAAATTCATCTGTAAGAGATGTTTTTCTCATTTCGATAAGCGTTGCAATGGAAAGGCGCGCTTTGAGCAGCACAAACTACTCTGTGGTAAGCACAAAGCCGCTAGAGTAAAATTACCAACAACCAAACCCTATGTTCAATTTGAACATGGTGGTCGCATCCAAAGGGTTCCCGTAGTTGTATATCTTGATTTTGAGGTGATTCTTGAGAAGGTATCCAACTGTAAGCCCAATCCAGAACTTTCCTCCACCACCATTACGCATTTACACAAAGCCATGAGTTTTTGTGCTTATGTCAAAATTACCGACGAAGTTGAAGGAGTAGACCACAATCTGCCCAGCGAGCCATATATTTACAGGGGTGAAGATGCAGCTAAACACTGCGTTCTCTACCTAAAAGATATCGCTGAAAAGGTGGAAAATATTTATAGCTTAGCTATTCCAATGAACCCGTTAACCGTTGAAGAAGAGGTTGCATTCAACGAAGCAACCTTGTGTTATATGTGTGACAAGCCGTTCACTGAATCCGACGGTAAAGTGAAAGATCATTCCCACATTTCTGGTAAATATAGGGGGCCAGCACATAATACTTGCAATGTTATGTGTAGGACTCTTAAATTTGTGCCAGTTTTTTGTCATAACCTGAGCGGTTATGATTCACATATCATAATAAAAGAGCTCGGGTATGATGACAAAAATGTGGAAATCATTCCAAATTCAGAGGAGAAGTATATCTCCTTTTCAAAAACTATTTCAGATAGAATGAAACTTAGATTTGTGGACAGTTTTAGGTTTATGGCGTCCAGTTTGGACAGTCTGGCCAAGAATTTAAAAAACAACTTCCCCGAAACATCTAAGTTCGTTCAACCTAATCTGTTGCATCTGGTGACGCGCAAAGGATTTTTCCCCTACGAATATGTCTCTTCTTGGGACGTATTAAACGACACCTGTTTACCACCTAGAGAGGCATTCTATAGCAGCTTAACTGGTAAAAGGGCATAAGTGAAAATGATTACCAGCACGCTTTAAATGTATGGAATTCATTTTCATGTGCTACTCTTGGCGATTATAGTGACATATATCTTAAAACAGATGTCCTATTGCTGGCTGATATTTTTGAAAATTTTAGAAATGTCACTCTAAGATCACACAAATTAGACCCAGCCCACTATTACACTTTACCAGGGCTATCATGGGATGCTATGTTGCGGTTTACGCAATGTCGACTGCAACTTCTGACCGATTATGATCAGATATTAATGATTGAAGCGGGGATCAGGGGTGGAATTTGTCAGGTAACAAGAAGATATGCTTCTGCCAATAATAAATACATGCCTGACTTTAACCCATTACAACCATCAACGTTCATCAGTTATCAAGACTGTAATAATTTGTACGGATTTGCTATGTGTAAATATTTACCATATGATGAATTTAAATGGGTTGAGGAACCTAATAATATTAACATAGAAACACTGGAAGAACATGATGATGTTGGCTACATCCTAGACGTGGACGTTGAATATCCAAATGATTTACACGAGTTGCATAATGATCTCCCCTTTTTGCCGGAAAGTATAATGGTAGAAGGGCAGCCGAAATTAGTTGCTCACTTAGGCCCGCACAAAAATTACATTTGTCACTATATGCTATTAAAACAGGCGTTAAACCATGGCTTGAAATTGTTAAAGATAAACCGAGCTTTACAATTTAAACAATCACCTTGGTTGTCTCCATACATCAACCATAACACAGAATTGAGAAAGAAAGCCGATAATGAATTCGAAAAAGATTTGTACAAACTTTACAATAACTCTGTGTTTGGAAAAACTATGGAGAACGTGCGCCGTAGATTGAATATCAGACTCACCTCAAATCCCACACAGTTAGAGAAATTGATCGCTCGTCCAGATTGTATGGATTGGACTATATTCAATGAATCTCTCGCTGCCGTACATCTGGCAAAATCACACATTGTTTTCACCAAAGCGACCTATATAGGTTTGTCAGTGCTAGATATTTCGAAATGTCATCTTTTTGATTATCACTACAATGTGATGGTTCCTCGTTATGGAATGGAAAAACTGAAACTGTGTTACATGGATACAGACAGTTTTATTTACCTCATCCAAACTGATGATTTGTACCATGATTTCAAAGAAATGAGTTCATACTTGGATTTATCCAACTATAAACCTAACCATCCATGTTTTTCCGAAGAGAATAAAAAGGTGTTGGGTAAATTCAAGGATGAATCAGCCGGTGAGATAATTACTGATTTCGCCGGTTTACGATCCAAAATGTACACTATAAAATTCCTTAATAATGAAATAATTAAAAAAGCAAAGGGTATAAAAAAAAATGTTCTTCAGAGAAGCATTTCTTTTGACGATTATATTGCATGCCTAATATCAAAGGAACCAATAAGAAATTCTATGATAATGTTCAGGTCAAAAAAGCACGACTTATTGACTTTAGAACAGTCCAAAATTTCACTTTGTCCTCTAGACACTAAACGAATTATTTTGGAAGATGGTATTTGTACTCGGGCTGTTAATCATTTTCTAAATGAATAAAAATCTTCTTTGTACATAGAAAACAATTTTGTAAACTCCTGTATATATAATTGTGTAAATAAAAAAAAATATTGTAAAAATAAAAACACCTTTTATATGTAAAAAAATTAATATATTTAAAAAATACAAAAAAAAAAGTTAAAGCAAATTTTTACAATTTTCCCAAGTATTTTTATTGTTTGGAAACCCAAGCCACTTCAACAACACTTTATTATTTTTCTTCTTCAAAATTTTCTCCACAAGATAGACATTAGGAAATTTAACTTTGGCAAGTTCTTGCTCATAAAATCCGCCCAACACGTTTTCACCATTTGAATCTTGTAAAAAGTAAGTGATTGGAACAGTTTTTCTTACTTGAGTCACTTTAAATATCTCTGTACTCCAAGAAGGTAAATATCCTTTGGTAAATACTGTCTTATATTTTGAGATGCGTACATGGTCGCCCACTTTGAACTTTGGTGTCTTCCGAACAATAGAATTTGGTTGTTGTGATAATTTCTTAATAATGTCAGATTCATTAATTTCAGTTACTTCAGAAGGTTTCATTCCAATACTTCTGTGTATAGACTCATTATTGTATTTATACATTAGCTTGGGTAAATTCTCCACCCATTTGTAATTGCCTTGGATATTAAACATTTTCCACATCCAAGTTTTTAGAGTGCGATTAAATCGCTCCACCATTGACGCTTTCATAACACTGTAGGTACTGTAATGATTAATTTTATACTTTTCCAAAAGTCGATTGACATGTGGATTATAAAATTCTGTTCCCAAATCAGTTTGTAAATTTCGTGGGCTAATTTTTGCCTGGTTTTCTATAATGTTTTGTAATGCTTTGGCCACTTCAATACCAGTTTTGTTTTTCAGAGGTTCCACCCAAGCTTTCTTTGAAAGACAATCAATTACAGTGAGTAGATATTTAAACTTTCCATCAGGAAAATTTGACATTATAACCGTATCCGCTTGCCATATGTCATGCAAACCTTTCAATAATACTCTTCTTCGTGGATAATTCTTCCTCGCCGGCCTGTGTAGTTCATCGACAACAATCTGTTTAACATTCATTATTCAATGTAGCCACCTTCTCTTAGTTCTTCCACTATAGCCGTTATTTCATTTTCGTGCCCCCGGTTACCAGCAACTACTGAAGCAACAAGTAAATGCAGACGATCAACTAATTCATTAGGATCATCCCAATAGACAATTCTTGGTTGATGTGTTGTTTTCAGTCCCAAACCAGACACATAACTAGACGAGAATAATGGTTTTATAACATTTAAATACTTGTAACCACGGTTTGAATTTACTGGATTCTCTGTAGAGTAACCACGATAAATGGCGTTGGTACTTGATAATATTTTCTTATATATCTTTTTGTCAGACTCTGCCACTAGGCTAATATCTGGACGCTTCATGAATAACAATTCAAACAGTCCTGGTGTTCCTTTATAGTGAACGCCGTGAACTACAATGTTGTTGTTATCTAATGTAACTTGAGAATCTCCAATCAGCCAACGTTGACCATCGAATCGCATACCATATATTTTATCCAAATGATCACCATGTCGGCCATTCAAATATTTGTCAATTTATTTCCTCGCAAGATGACTAACGTGTTTAAGATAAGTTTTCGCTTCTTTCTGTCCTTCAGGTGTACGGAGCACTTCTTGTATCTGCTCTACTTCATCTTTTGTCTCAAATACTTCATCACTGTTGTAACTGCACCCTCCATCACTGTCATCTTCCTTTATTACACTCTCATCCTTTACCAAAGCGTCACTTATTGGTGATACTACATTTGCTGGTGATGGTAGTTGTAACTGATATTTTGATGTGCTAGGTTGGTCAGTTACCATTTGAGTGATGCTTAACTTCTCCTCTGGTTGTTGTTGTTGTTGTTGTTGTTGTTGTTGTTGTTGCTGCTGCTGCTGCTGTTTAAGAGTGGTTACAATCTCTTCCAGTGGATGTACAATTGTCTGTGTAGCTTGATTAATTTGACGTTGTTCTTGAGCTAATCTCTGTTTCAACAGTCTATGTTTCTTGCGAATATTCTCACTTGAACGTGCAATTTTCAACTTTAATTTCTTGTCCACATCTGCCATTATTATTATTATTATTAGATAGAAACAAAAATATCAAATCCTTTTCTATAACGAGCACTTTCACAATTTCTTTTAAATTCAGAATCTTTATCAATAACTAAAAAACCGTATTTATCCGACCAGCATTGTGAACACAACCACTTAAATTCATCAAATGACATATCGGTGTTCACATGATCTGAATATATATGTTTCAAGTTCAATTCATCTTGTTTGAATAAAATTAACAAATTTGCATTATCTCTAATCAACTGTTTGGGCACTTTACTATATGTTTGACACAAATAGAAAGAGTCAATGTTATTATGACGTCCCATGCAAAAGAAATCTCTCATTGTGGTTTGTTTTTCTGTTGCAACATCATCAAAGATGAATACTGAATTGGGTTTAGCCTCTTGTGGTGTAATAATGTTATCTGAATCGCTATAGGTAAAGTATCCAATTTCAGGAACTTGGTTGAATATTTCATTCAATAAGCGATATTTAGGTTGGTTTCGAGATTTACCATATACATATACATTGGAGAATTTTAAACCATTTCTCTCGGTCAACAGTGCAATCATCAGATTAGTTTTACCCGAATTAGATGGTCCTGCAACAATACATCGCACAGAATTAGGCAGTAAAAGTCCATTTTTCCGATTGCTGGCGTCATCATCAATACCGGTGTATTCGATAATTGGAAGTCTGGTTGTTTGTTGGTGGAATTTCATCATTGAACTGGATTGTTTTTTCACTATTGCTTTCCATATATATATATATATCCCTATGTGATGGACCATTTTTCTCAGTCATCACTGGGACAATGGCGAAGAAACGGTCAAAAGTGAAACAAGTTATTGCAGCTGTAATACAAAAAGGTATTGGTAAAAAGAAGAAGAAGAAGAAGAACTTTAGGTTATTACCCATACCTAGTGAACAACAGCATCCGAAGAAGAAAGGTGGATTTTTACCGCTATTATTGTCTGCTCTACCTGCACTGACTGCATTGGGATCAGCTGCAGCTGGAGGGGCAGCAATCGCAAAAGCGATTAATTCCGCTAAAGCTGCTAAAAAACAATTGAACGAATTGAAGCGACATAATGAGAAGATGGAAGCTATTGCATTGGGAAAAGGAATATATTTACGACCTTACAAAAATGGTAATGGACTTGTTTTGGAAAAGAAGACGACGAACAATTCAAAAAACTAATTGTGAGATTACCTCTCCGACCATTAACAAATGTTGATTTAACAAAACTAGCCACAAAATTAGAGATTCCATATTTTAGAGGTGTTTTCATGAGAGACAATCTACCTACAGTATGTAAAGTAAATGAAAGTGTTGTAATTAATCTTGACAGTATACATGGACCAGGCACCCATTGGGTGTGCTATGTAAAGAGAGGTAATCTAATTGTTTATTTTGATAGTTTTGGAAACTTACCACCACCACCAGAACTAATAATGTATTTGAAGAACAAACCGATATTGTATAATAGTGAACAATATCAGCAACCAAACACTGTTATATGTGGTCATTTGTGTTTACTTTTTCTCTCTTTGTACACAGCGGGCTAACTATAAATAGAATAAATTTTTTTTAATTTACGACAGTCATGAGTTTTACCATCACCCTAACAGGACGAGAGTCCGTTCTCAGTGCAAATCATTTCCCACCTATACATTTAGATGATGAATGGGAAATGTCACTGTTATCCTTTGAAACCTTTCATTCGATACCAAACGTTGATGAACACAATAATGCATTGGAATATATTAGAGATGATGATGATGATGATGATGATTACAAAACATGTATAACCATTCCTACAGGTACGTACGAACTAAGTGATATAAACGATTATATCAAGTCTAATTTACCAGAGGATGTAAAGTTTGAATTAACTGCTAATAAGAATACACTCAAATCAGAACTCATTTCTTCAGCGGTTATATCCTTCAATTGTAACAATTCAATTGGGCCACTATTGGGATTTGGAAGAGTTACGCTGGAAAATAAAAATCAAAAATATATTTCTAGCGAAATAGTGGACATATTTAGTGTGAACTGCGTGCTGGTAGATTGTAATATAGTTACTGGTGCTTATACAAATGGTAAATTAGTTCATACACTTCATGAGTTTTTTCCACAAGTTGCACCAGGATATAAGATTGTGGAAGTACCAAATAATCTCATTTATATGCCAGTCATCACAAGGACAATTGACAATATAACACTACGAGTGACAGATCAAAACGGTCGATTGATCAATTTTAGAAAAGAAGAAATTACCGTTAGACTGCATTTGAAGAAAAAGAAAAATGGTTCTTAGATTTCACCATCATCAACATCGCAGATCATGTATAAATAAACCTCAAACATCCCACCAGTCACACATTCAACCGTCTTCTGTAGAAGGGAGAGCATCTTTAACCACGCACAGTATTAGACTTTTACAACAACTTGGATTCAAACCAATCTCACCACAACATGGACGGGGGAATATTGAACATTGGAGCGCCAGTTGAGTCTGACGAGTCGATAACAAAAATAGAATTTAGATCACATCAGCCATATGCATCGACAACATTGAATAATGCAGATGAGATACGTATACCAGTTAATCAACAAGATGTTTACACGTTACCAAGCAAGAGCTATTTGTATGTGGAAGGAACATTGTTTAACCAACAAGGAGCAGCAGCGAAGAAGCATACGTTATGCCGTAACGCCATAGCCCATTTATTTCAAGAAATTAGATACGAATTAAATGGAATACTGGTGGATAGCGTGAGGAACCCTGGAATAGCAACAACATTAAAAGGATATGCTTCTTTTGAACCCAATCAGGTGATGGGCATGTCCGGCTGGGTCGAAGCTATGCACTATGCATCACATCCACTATTGTCCAAAGAAACGTGACACTTTAATGCCTGTATACCATTAAGTTACCTGTTGGGATTTGCTGAAGATTACAAAAAGATAATCGTTAACGCTAAACAAGAATTAGTTCTCATTAGATCCAGGTCAGATGAGAATGCGGTCACTGCTTTGACTAATTTAGAAGGAGACGATGAAGTGATTAAAGTGACAATTACAAAGATTGCATGGAAAATACCTTATGTGTCTGTATCGGATGTGGAAAAGGTTCATCTAATCACTTATTTGGAGAAAGGAGTAAATGTGACAATACCATTTCGAACATGGGATCTGTACACATATCCACAGCTTCCACAGAGTGTGGGAAAACAGTCTTGGACAATTAAAACTACAACTGTGACGGAAAGACCACGCTATGTTATTGTTGCTTTTCAAACTGATCGCCATGATAATGCAAAGACAGATACGAGCCGTTTTGATCACTGTAATCTGGTCAACATGAAATTGTATTTAAACAATCAAGTGTATCCATATGATGATTTGGGATTGAATTTCACACAAAAGCGAATTGGTATATTATATGATATGTATGCAAGATTTCAAAATTCATATTATGGAAAGGAAATTAGCAAACCGTTTATGCAGGATTATGAAGTGTTTAACAGCGTTGCACCTATAGTGGTTATTGATTGTTCACTTCAACATGAACCGGTCAAATCGCTTGCACCTGTGGATGTAAGATTAGAATTTGAAACGAATGATGTGATCCCAGCTAAGACGAGTGTATATTGCCTAATTATAAGTGAACAGATTTTCCAATACAATCCATTTACAAGTACTGTGAATAAAATAGCATAATAGTCTTTTTTTCCCCCACAGAGAAATAATAATGTTTTGTGTTAATTTTTCATTTAAAATGTGCTAAAAATCTTAGGCCA
>JAAEAF010013523.1:0-14613 GCA_011037195.1 Triatoma infestans | reverse complement strand
TTTTCTTTAGATCCTTATACCTCACCCCACATACTTCTCCCTCATCTCTCTCATATCCTTTCTCACTCTCTATCTCTCTATAGATATATAAAATATATACACAGAGACTTAAAGAGAGGCTCTGCCCCACGTACCCCAGGCCAGGGTTCATTAACCTGTATTTTTCCATTCATACAAAAGTTCATTAACCTCTATGTATGCACAATGTTTGCAATATAATTTCTAATTAAAAGTATTTTTCCATTCGTACAAAAGTCTTATTCTTTAAGATAAAAATCTATTTATCGATAAGTATATTGATAACACCTATCGAATCCAGTATATGATTATTATCGATTTTATGAGTCACTCACTTAATAAATTCTGTAAGTTTTTTTTTTCGTTAGATCTGTACTTTGACGATGCAATTGAATGCCCTAAGATTTTTAGCACATTTTAAATTCTTATGAAATAAACACACAAAAAAAATTATTCCATCAAATATATATTGATAACACATATTGAATCCAGTGTATTGATTATTATCGATTTTGTATGAGGCAGTCACTTCTGTAAGTTTTTTTTTTTGGGTAAAACATTTTTAAAAAGTTAGAAAGCGTATTTAAGATAAATCTATTTATCGATCAATTATATATCGATCGCTTCCCAGTATATGTTGATTATTATTGATTTTTATGAGGGAATCATTTCTGTAAGTTTTCTGGTAAAACATTATTAAAACTAAAAAAAAAAAAAGTGTATAATAATATCTTAGAACAAATTAATTAGAGAAAGGAAAAATCTTAGTATTTAACCTGGAGAACTAGTAGTTTTTATACGATTAATAATATATATTTTTTACCATTCTCTCTTGCGCACCAATTGTATAGGTATTAATGGAAAAACAAAAAAAAAAAAAAAACCATCTTGATTCAAAATAACTTATTATTTATTCACTTAATTTTTTACAAGATATGATTGATAATATAAAGCATGTTTCGATAGCTTATTTTTTTTTTTGTAATAGACATTTTTGAAAAATACATTCGTCTAACGTACAACTTTAGTTCTTTTTACCACACACTATCTAAAATGATTATTTTCTCCCCCACTATACAATTATTTTAAATACATATTTGAAAAAAATAAAATAAAATAAAATGTAAAATACATCATATTAAACCATATTGAATGGCCTAAGATTTTTTAGCACATTTTAAATTCTTATGAAAAATTAACACAAAACATTATTATTTCTCTGTGGGGGAAAAAAAAAAGACTATTATGCTATTTTATTCACAGCACTTGTAAATGGATTGTATTGGAAAATCTGTTCACTTATAATTAGGCAATATACACTCGTCTTAGCTGGGATCACATCATTCGTTTCAAATTCTAATCTTACAATTGTGAGACTTAAAGATATACTATGTCCAGGATTCATCGACCTTTGCATCTGTATTTTTCCATTCGTACTTTTTTTCCTATTTAATAAATAGTTATATAGCAAAATCAATGTTAGTAATATTCCATAGGAATCATGTAACATCGTGGGAATAGCATATGTACATTTTTTCTTTCTCACAAAGCCTTGCAGTTTTTAAAATGAATCATTAAAATAAAGGCTTGCATGAATTTATAGAAATATCATGTTCTCTCTCTTACAGTTATGCTGATCGTTAATTTCCCATGGTACATTATTCTGTCATATCAAGTTTATATAAATAACATAATAGAAAAGAATATTTCTTTTTATTTGAAATAAAAAATAAAAATTATACATGTATAAAAAATATATATATTCATTATTTAAATAATGCTAATTGGATAAAATGTGGACTAATCAGTCATTGTTGAAAACAGTCAATATGTGTTTACAATTAGAATAAGTGTAAAAAAAAAAGAAAAAAGAAAAAAAAAAAGAGACTCGCTATCACTTATATATTAAAAGATGATTGAATAATTCCATGTTAAATATTAAAAATTCACTGGTGGGTTATTTTTTGAAAAAAGGGTATAATTTAGTAGCACAAGTGTGAAATACTCTGATCCAACTTTTCATTTTGAATCAGTTCATCAATATAATGTTTTTACCCATTAAAAGGGAGTATCTGTAGATAATGAATGCAGTTTTTACAATTAATTGATTTTGAATACTTAAATATTTCTCAGCGTTTTCCACTAGTAAAGTCTGATTCCCATTTAGGCTGATTCCCATTTGTTCTATTATTTGCACATTTCAAGTTGCAATGCGCTTCTTTGCAACAAAATTATACTTTTAAGTACATATAGAATCTGCTCAAATTTTGATGTGTGTAAGAGAGAGAAAAATAAAAGATCTATTAGAAGATTAAAAAGATAAATAAATATCTGTAACTGAGCGCTTCTATAATGAGTACTTGTACAAAAATCGTATTATTAGGTGCATGACTAATGTATGAAACAGAACACACAAAAAAAAGGAACTAATGAATAATTATACAAAATGCATTATTAAGCGCGTAAAATTGTGAGTAAAAGATTGACTCTAACATGAAAATTTAAGTAAATGCTCAAATAATATTTAAATAAATATAATATAATTGTAAAATTAAAACAAAAACAAAAAAAAAGTCGATAATATAAAATATTTTTTCAACAAAGAGAATAAAAAGAACGAGCTTAGAAAAAAAAAAAAACGTTTAATTTGCATACGTCACAGCGGTAATAGTATATAAAGTGTAGTGACGAGTGCATAAGACATCACTCTATAGAAAAACTGTGTTAATTAGAAGTGCGACCAGTGATCTCACGCCTGCTTACTCCTATTTCAGGTAAGATTTCTATTTCATTACGCTTGGTAACAATAGATTCTACATTAGTTAGATTTATGTTAGGTTTTTTTTTTTTTCTAATTTTTCAGTGATAATTTAAAGAAAAAATAATGAGTCAAGAAATGTCAGTTGTTTTAGACGAATATGAATGCATTATAGTGAAAATGGTGATCCATGATTCGGGTTTCTTGTGTGTGGACTGCAGTAGGAATGTGCACTTAGAACAAATTCAAAACATTAGAGTCACCCATAATTTAATATATTCCACCAATATTGTAAAAAATGTTTATTGTGATGAGTGCGGTGAATGTTTAGTCAGACGTGAGAAAATAGCAAATTGTGACTGGTGTGTTAACGAATTACACGATATTATTATTTCTAGAGCGATTAGAGAAGGCTATGCAATAATTAATTAATTTTCTTGTTATTAGTTTCGATGTAAATTAATGTAAATATAAGTTGTTATTTTGTTTATAATATTAATGTATATTTTTCAGTTTTATAATTATTTCTTAACCTTCTTAACCATTGTAATAAATATTAGTTGAAGGCTGTACAATAATTAATATTTGTCATTAGTTTAGCTGTAAATTAATGTACATATAGTTGCTATTTGTTTATAACAATATTGTATATTTTAATTTTATAACTTATTTCTTAACCATTGTAATAAATATTAGTTGTAATTTAGATGTATATATTAGTTCAAAAAAAATTTCAAATTACAGTTGCATAAAACAGCGATTCTAAAAAAATAATTCTAAATTCTAAAAACAAGCATTATCTACTAAATTCATCATGTTTAATGTAAGTGAAGTAAATTATATGATTTTTTTTTTCATTTTTTTTTTTGAACATTAAGATTATTCTGTTTTTTCAGTGTGTTGATTGTGGAAAATCGTTTAATGAAAAAGGCCTTTTACAAATGCATCAAGCATTGAGCCATGGCAAACGGCATAAATATGACTGTAAATGTGGCAAATCATATTATAGACCCGCCGAGTTGCGGCGCCATGAGAAGAAATGTACAGCTCGCGGTGCCTACATGTAAGTTTTTCCCCTGTTAGTAATAATAAAAACTATATTTATATGTAATATAATTAATTTTTTTGTTTTATAGATGCAGTAAATGTAATGAGGTGTTGTCGGATATCCACAATGGTCGGCTACATGAGGAAGCTTGTGGTATGTCGCAACAACCACAATCTAAAAGAGCTAGGTTAGGGGAACCTAGCAGGGAGCAGCTGTTGGCTATGAAGCCTGGACCGGACAACATAAATCCCTATGAATCAGCTTTTAAAGGTCGCCTTGCATCATACTTAATAAGATCGGTAAGGTGTATGGATCTACCATGTTTCCTGAAGGACGTTCGAAACAGGGTGGTGGATCTGATCACCACACAACTTACCATTCATGAGGCTGTAAAAATTAACCTGTGGGTTGATTGCACATTTGTCAACATGAATGGTGAGGAAATGTGCAAGGCGTTGAAGACACCAAATAAAGCAGTGTACGCTCTTACGGACCTTACATCTTTCACAGAACAAGCATTCAATAAGCTGTGCTTGGAAATGGAGGAGGCAGCCATGTCCAAAAGCGGTTGGAGCTTAAAGTCTGTGGATGGATTAAGAGTAAGGGTAAGTAAATACAACCCTTTAAGAGCGAAAAGTTTTATTCCTCTGCCCAAATGTATAGCCGATAAAAAAGCGTGTATTAATGTCACTAACAAAGATAATAGATGTTTTATGTACGCGGTCCTGGCTAAATTTGTTAATGAACATTGTCAACGTCCCAGTAATTATAAATCTTTGGAAAATAAATATGATTTTTCTTGTTTAACTTTTCCAACGCCCATCAATCAGATAAAACTATTTGAAAAAAGGAATAATATTTCCATAAATTTATTCGGTTTGGATGATAAAAATTGTTTGTACCCCTTAAAAGTAGTGGATAGTGAATTAGATGACCATCGAGATTTGTTGATAATATCAAACGGCACTGACAACCACTATGTATATATTAAAAATTTTGAACGTTTAGTAGGTATGCAAAAAAATAAAACAAACAACGCCAAATTCATCTGTAAGAGATGTTTTTCTCATTTCGATAAGCGTTGCAATGGAAAGGCGCGCTTTGAGCAGCACAAACTACTCTGTGGTAAACACAAAGCCGCTAGAGTAAAATTACCAACAACCAAACCCTATGTTCAATTTGAACATGGTGGTCGCATCCAAAGGGTTCCCGTAGTTGTATATCTTGATTTTGAGGTGATTCTTGAGAAGGTATCCAACTGTAAGCCCAATCCAGAACTTTCCTCCACCACCATTACGCATTTACACAAAGCCATGAGTTTTTGTGCTTATGTCAAAATTACCGACGAAGTTGAAGGAGTAGACCACAATCTGCCCAGCGAGCCATATATTTACAGGGGTGAAGATGCAGCTAAACACTGCGTTCTCTACCTAAAAGATATCGCTGAAAAGGTGGAAAATATTTATAGCTTAGCTATTCCAATGAACCCGTTAACCGTTGAAGAAGAGGTTGCATTCAACGAAGCAACCTTGTGTTATATGTGTGACAAGCCGTTCACTGAATCCGACGGTAAAGTGAAAGATCATTCCCACATTTCTGGTAAATATAGGGGTCCAGCACATAATACTTGCAATGTTATGTGTAGGACTCTTAAATTTGTGCCAGTTTTTTGTCATAACCTGAGCGGTTATGATTCACATATCATAATAAAAGAGCTCGGGTATGATGACAAAAATGTGGAAATCATTCCAAATTCAGAGGAGAAGTATATCTCCTTTTCAAAAACTATTTCAGATAGAATGAAACTTAGATTTGTGGACAGTCTTAGGTTTATGGCGTCCAGTTTGGACAGTCTGGCCAAGAATTTAAAAAACAACTTCCCCGAAACATCTAAGTTCGTTCAACCTAATCTGTTGCATCTGGTGACGCGCAAAGGATTTTTCCCCTACGAATATGTCTCTTCTTGGGACGTATTAAACGACACCTGTTTACCACCTAGAGAGGCATTCTATAGCAGCTTAACTGGAGAGGGCATAAGTGAAAATGATTACCAGCACGCTTTAAATGTATGGAATTCATTTTCATGTGCTACTCTTGGCGATTATAGTGACATATATCTTAAAACAGATGTCCTATTGCTGGCTGATATTTTTGAAAATTTTAGAAATGTCACTCTAAGATCACACAAATTAGACCCAGCCCACTATTACACTTTACCAGGGCTATCATGGGATGCTATGTTGCGGTTTACGCAATGTCGACTGCAACTTCTGACCGATTATGATCAGATATTAATGATTGAAGCGGGGATCAGGGGTGGAATTTGTCAGGTAACAAGAAGATATGCTTCTGCCAATAATAAATACATGCCTGACTTTAACCCATTACAACCATCAACGTTCATCACTTATCAAGACTGTAATAATTTGTACGGCTTTGCTATGTGTAAATATTTACCATATGATGAATTTAAATGGGTTGAGGAACCTAATAATATTAACATAGAAACACTGGAAGAACATGATGATGTTGGCTACATCCTAGACGTGGACGTTGAATATCCAAATGATTTACACGAGTTGCATAATGATCTCCCCTTTTTGCCGGAAAGTATAATGGTAGAAGGGCAGCCGAAATTAGTTGCTCACTTAGGCCCGCACAAAAATTACATTTGTCACTATATGCTATTAAAACAGGCATTAAACCATGGCTTGAAATTGTTAAAGATAAACCGAGCTTTACAATTTAAACAATCGCCTTGGTTGTCTCCATACATCAACCATAACACAGAATTGAGAAAGAAAGCCGATAATGAATTCGAAAAAGATTTGTACAAACTTTACAATAACTCTGTGTTTGGAAAAACTATGGAGAACGTGCGCCGTAGATTGAATATCAGACTCACCTCAAATCCCACACAGTTAGAGAAATTGATCGCTCGTCCAGATTGTATGGATTGGACTATATTCAATGAATCTCTCGCTGCCGTACATCTGGCAAAATCACACATTGTATTCACCAAAGCGACCTATATAGGTTTGTCAGTGCTAGATATTTCGAAATGTCATCTTTTTGATTATCACTACAATGTGATGGTTCCTCGTTATGGAATGGAAAAACTGAAACTGTGTTACATGGATACAGACAGTTTTGTTTACCTCATCCAAACTGATGATTTGTACCATGATTTCAAAGAAATGAGTTCATACTTGGATTTATCCAACTATAAACCTAACCATCCATGTTTTTCCGAAGAGAATAAAAAGGTGTTGGGTAAATTCAAGGATGAATCAGCCGGTGAGATAATTACTGATTTCGCCGGTTTACGATCCAAAATGTACACTATAAAATTCCTTAATAATGAAATAATTAAAAAAGCAAAGGGTATAAAAAAAAATGTTCTTCAGAGAAGCATTTCTTTTGACGATTATATTGCATGCCTAATATCAAAGGAACCAATAAGAAATTCTATGATAATGTTCAGGTCAAAAAAGCACGACTTATTGACTTTAGAACAGTCCAAAATTTCACTTTGTCCTCTAGACACTAAACGAATTATTTTGGAAGATGGTATTTGTACTCGGGCTGTTAATCATTTTCTAAATGAATAAAAATCTTCTTTGTATATAGAAAACAATTTTGTAAACTCCTGTATATATAATTGTGTAAATAAAAAAAAATATTGTAAAAATAAAAACACCTTTTATATGTAAAAAAATTAATATATTTAAAAAATACAAAAAAAAAGTTAAAGCAAATTTTTACAATTTTCCCAAGTATTTTTATTGTTTGGAAACCCAAGCCACTTCAACAACACTTTATTATTTTTCTTCTTCAAAATTTTCTCCACAAGATAGACATTAGGAAATTTAACTGTGGCAAGTTCTTGTTCATAAAATCCGCCCAACACGTTTTCACCATTTGAATCTTGTAAAAAGTAAGTGATTGGAACAGTTTTTCTTACTTGAGTCACTTTAAATATCTCTGTACTCCAAGAAGGTAAATATCCTTTGGTAAATACTGTCTTATATTTTGAGATGCGTACATGGTCGCCCACTTTGAACTTTGGTGTCTTCCGAACAATAGAATTTGGTTGTTGTGATAATTTCTTAATAATGTCAGATTCATTATTTTCAGTTACTTCAGAAGGTTTCATTCCAATACTTCTGTGTATAGACTCATTATTGTATTTATACATTAGCTTGGGTAAATTCTCCACCCATTTGTAATTGCCTTGGATATTAAACATTTTCCACATCCAAGTTTTTAGAGTGCGATTAAATCGCTCCACCATTGACGCTTTCATAACACTGTAGGTACTGTAATGATTAATTTTATACTTTTCCAAAAGTCGATTAACATGTGGATTATAAAATTCTGTTCCCAAATCAGTTTGTAAATTTCGTGGGCTAATTTTTGCCTGGTTTTCTATAATGTTTTGTAATGCTTTGGCCACTTCAATACCACTTTTGTTTTTCAGAGGTTCCACCCAAGCTTTCTTTGAAAGACAATCAATTACAGTGAGTAGATATTTAAACTTTCCATCAGGAAAATTTGACATTATAACCGTATCCGCTTGCCATATGTCATGCAAACCTTTCAATAATACTCTTCTTCGTGGATAATTCTTCCTCGCCGGCCTGTGTAGTTCATCAACAACAATCTGTTTAACATTCATTATTCAATGTAGCCACCTTCTCTTAGTTCTTCCACTATAGCCGTTATTTCATTTTCGTGCCCCCGGTTACCAGCAACTACTGAAGCAACAAGTAAATGCAGACGATCAACTAATTCATTAGGATCATCCCAATAGACAATTCTTGGTTGATGTGTTGTTTTCAGTCCCAAACCAGACACATAACTAGACGAGAATAATGGTTTTATAACATTTAAATACTTGTAACCACGGTTTGAATTTACTGGATTCTCTGTAGAGTAACCACGATAAATGGCGTTGGTACTTGATAATATTTTCTTATATATCTTTTTGTCAGACTCTGCCACTAGGCTAATATCTGGACGCTTCATGAATAACAATTCAAACAGTCCTGGTGTTCCTTTATAGTGAACGCCGTGAACTACAATGTTGTTGTTATCTAATGTAACTTGAGAATCTCCAATCAGCCAACGTTGACCATCGAATCGCATACCATATATTTTATCCAAATGATCACCATGTCGGCCATTCAAATATTTGTCAATGTATTTCCTCGCAAGATGACTAACGTGTTTAAGATAAGTTTTCGCTTCTTTCCGTCCTTCAGGTGTACGGAGCACTTCTTGTATCTGCTCTACTTCATCTTTTGTCTCAAATACTTCATCACTGTTGTAACTGCACCCTCCATCACTGTCATCTTCCTTTATTACACTCTCATCCTTTACCAAAGCGTCACTTATTGGTGATACTACACTTGCTGGTGATGGTAGTTGTAACTGATATTTTGATGTGCTAGGTTGGTCAGTTACCATTTGAGTGATGCTTAACTTCTCCTCTGTTGTTGTTGTTGTTGTTGTTGTTGCTGCTGCTGCTGCTGTTTAAGAGTGGTTACAATCTCTTCCAGTGGATGTACAATTGTCTGTGTAGCTTGATTAATTTGACGTTGTTCTTGAGCTAATCTCTGTTTCAACAGTCTATGTTTCTTGCGAATATTCTCACTTGAACGTGCAATTTTCAACTTTAATTTCTTGTCCACATCTGCCATTATTATTATTATTATTAGATAGAAACAAAAATATCAAATCCTTTTCTATAACGAGCACTTTCACAATTTCTTTTAAATTCAGAATCTTTATCAATAACTAAAAAACCGTATTTATCCGACCAGCACTGTGAACACAACCACTTAAATTCATCAAATGACATATCGGTGTTCACATGATCTGAATATATATGTTTCAAGTTCAATTCATCTTGTTTGAATAAAATTAACAAATTTGCATTATCTCTAATCAACTGTTTGGGCACTTTACTATATGTTTGACACAAATAGAAAGAGTCAATGTTATTATGACGTCCCATGCAAAAGAAATCTCTCATTGTGGTTTGTTTTTCTGTTGCAACATCATCAAAGATGAATACTGAATTGGGTTTAGCCTCTTGTGGTGTAATAATGTTATCTGAATCGCTATAGGTAAAGTATCCAATTTCAGGAACTTGGTTGAATATTTCATTCAATAAGCGATATTTAGGTTGGTTTAGAGATTTACCATATACATATACATTGGAGAATTTTAAACCATTTCTCTCGGTCAACAGTGCAATCATCAGATTAGTTTTACCCGAATTAGATGGTCCTGCAACAATACATCGCACAGAATTAGGCAGTAAAAGTCCATTTTTCCGATTGCTGGCGTCATCATCAATACCGGTGTATTCGATAATTGGAAGTCTGGTTGTTTGTTGGTGGAATTTCATCGTTGAACTGGATTGTTTTTTCACTATTGCTTTCCATATATATATATCCCTATGTGATGGACCATTTTTCTCAGTCATCACTGGGACAATGGCGAAGAAACGGTCAAAAGTGAAACAAGTTATTGCAGCTGTAATACAAAAAGGTATTGGTAAGAAGAAGAAGAAGAAGAAGAACTTTAGGTTATTACCCATACCTACTGAACAACAGCATCAGAAGAAGAAAGGTGGATTTTTACCGCTATTATTGTCTGCTCTACCTGCACTGACTGCATTGGGATCAGCTGCAGCTGGAGGGGCAGCAATCGCAAAAGCGATTAATTCCGCTAAAGCTGCTAAAAAACAATTGAACGAATTGAAGCGACATAATGAGAAGATGGAAGCTATTGCATTGGGAAAAGGAATATATTTACGACCTTACAAAAATGGTAATGGACTTGTTTTGGAAAAGAAGACGACGAGCAATTCAAAAAACTAATTGTGAGATTACCTCTCCGACCATTAACAAATGTTGATTTAACAAAACTAGCCACAAAATTAGAGATTCCATATTTTAGAGGTGTTTTCATGAGAGACAATCTGCCTACAGTATGTAAAGTAAATGAAAGTGTTGTAATTAATCTTGACAGTATACATGGACCAGGCACCCATTGGGTGTGCTATGTAAAGAGAGGTAATCTAATTGTTTATTTTGATAGTTTTGGAAACTTACCACCACCACCAGAGCTAATAATGTATTTGAAGAACAAACCAATATTGTATAATAGTGAACAATATCAGCAACCAAACACTGTTATATGTGGTCATTTGTGTTTACTTTTTCTCTCTTTGTACACAGCGGGCTAACTATAAATAGAATAAATTTTTTTTAATTTACGACAGTCATGAGTTTTACCATCACCCTAACAGGACGAGAGTCCGTTCTCAGTGCAAATCATTTCCCACCTATACATTTAGATGATGAATGGGAAATGGCACTGTTATCCTTTGAAACCTTTCATTCGATACCAAACGTTGATGAACACAATAATACATTGGAATATATTAGAGATGATGATGATGATGATTACAAAACAAGTATAACCATTCCTACAGGTACGTACGAACTAAGTGATATAAACGATTATATCAAGTCTAATTTACCAGAGGATGTAAAGTTTGAATTAACTGCTAATAAGAATACACTCAAATCAGAACTCATTTCTTCAGCGGTTATATCCTTCAATTGTAACAATTCAATTGGACCACTATTGGGATTTGGAAGAGTTACGCTGGAAAATAAAAATCAAAAATATATTTCTAGCGAAATAGTGGACATATTTAGTGTGAACTGCGTGCTGGTAGATTGTAATATAGTTACTGGTGCTTATACAAATGGTAAATTAGTTCATACACTTCATGAGTTTTTTCCACAAGTTGCACCAGGATATAAGATTGTGGAAGTACCAAATAATCTCATTTATATGCCAGTCATCACAAGGACAATTGACAATATAACACTACGAGTGACAGATCAAAACGGTCGATTGATCAATTTTAGAAAAGAAGAAATTACCGTTAGACTGCATTTGAAGAAAAAGAAAAATGGTTCTTAGATTTCACCATCATCAACATCGCAGTTCATGTATAAATAAACCTCAAACATCCCACCAGTCACACATTCAACCGTCTTCTGTAGAAGGGAGAGCATCTTTAACCACGCACAGTATTAGACTTTTACAACAACTTGGATTCAAACCAATCTCACCACAACATGGACGGGGGAATATTGGACATTGGAGCGCCAGTTGAGTCTGACGAGTCGATAACAAAAATAGAATTTAGATCACATCAGCCATATGCATCGACAACATTGAATAATTCAGATGAGATACGTATACCAGTTAATCAACAAGATGTTTACACGTTACCAAGCAAGAGCTATTTGTATGTGGAAGGAACATTGTTTAACCAACAAGGAGCAGCAGCGAAGAAGCATACGTTATGCCGTAACGCCATAGCCCATTTATTTCAAGAAATTAGATACGAATTAAATGGAATACTGGTGGATAGCGTGAGGAACCCTGGAATAGCAACAACATTAAAAGGATATGCTTCTTTTGAACCCAATCAGGTGATGGGCATGTCCGGCTGGGTCGAAGCTATGCACTATGCATCACATCCACTATTGTCCAAAGAAACGGGACACTTTAATGCCTGTATACCATTAAGTTACCTGTTGGGATTTGCTGAAGATTACAAAAAGATAATCGTTAACGCTAAACAAGAATTAGTTCTCATTAGATCCAGGTCAGATGAGAATGCGGTCACTGCTTTGACTAATTTAGAAGGAGACGATGAGGTGATTAAAGTGACAATTACAAAGATTGCATGGAAAATACCTTATGTGTCTGTATCGGATGTGGAAAAGGTTCATCTAATCACTTATTTGGAGAAAGGAGTAAATGTGACAATACCATTTCGAACATGGGATCTGTACACATATCCACAGCTTCCACAGAGTGTGGGAAAACAGTCTTGGACAATTAAAACTACAACTGTGACGGAAAGACCACGCTATGTTATTGTTGCTTTTCAAACTGATCGCAATGATAATGCAAAGACAGATACGAGCCGTTTTGATCACTGTAATCTGGTCAACATGAAATTGTATTTAAACAATCAAGTGTATCCATATGATGATTTGGGATTGAATTTCACACAAAAGCGAATTGGTATATTATATGATATGTATGCAAGATTTCAAAATTCATATTATGGAAAGGAAATTAGCAAACCGTTTATGCAAGATTATGAAGTGTTTAACAGCGTTGCACCTATAGTGGTTATTGATTGTTCACTTCAACATGAACCGGTCAAATCGCTTGCACCTGTGGATGTAAGATTAGAATTTGAAACGAATGATGTGATCCCAGCTAAGACGAGTGTATATTGCCTAATTATAAGTGAACAGATTTGCCAATACAATCCATTTACAAGTACTGTGAATAAAATAGCATAATAGTCTTTTTTTCCCCCACAGAGAAATAATAATGTTTTGTGTTAATTTTTCATAAGAATTTAAAATGTGCTAAAAAATCTTAGGCCATTCAATATGGTTTAATATGATGTATGTTACATTTTATTTTATTTTATTTTTTTCAAATATGTATTTAAAATAATTGTATAGTGGGGGAGAAAATAATCATTTTAGATAGTGTGTGGTAAAAAGAACTAAAGTTGTACGTTAGACGAATGTATTTTTCAAAAATGTCTATTACAAAAAAAAAAATAAGCTATCGAAACATGCTTTATATTATCAATCATATCTTGTAAAAAATTAAGTGAATAAATAATAAGTTATTTTGAATCAAGATTGTTTTTTTTTTTTTGTTTTTCCATTAATACCTATACAATTGGTGCGCAAGAGAGAATGGTAAAAAATATATATTATTAATCGTATAAAAACTACTAGTTCTCCAGGTTAAATACTAAGATTTTTCCTTTCTCTAATTAATTTGTTCTAAGATATTATTATACACTTTTTTTTTTTTTAGTTTTAATAATGTTTTACCAGAAAACTTACAGAAGTGATTCCCTCATAAAAATCAATAATAATCAATATATACTGGGAAGCGATCGATATATAATTGATCGATAAATAGATTTATCTTAAATACGCTTTCTAACTTTTTAAAAATGTTTTACCCAAAAAAAACTTACAGAAGTGACTGCCTCATACAAAATCGATAATAATCAATACACTGGATTCAATATGTGTTATCAATATATATTTGATGGAATAATTTTTTTTGTGTGTTTATTTCATAAGAATTTAAAATGTGCTAAAAATCTTAGGGCATTCAATTGCATCGTCAAAGTACAGATCTAACGAAAAAAAAAACTTACAGAATTTATTAAGTGAGTGACTCATAAAATCGATAATAATCATATACTGGATTCGATAGGTGTTATCAATATACTTATCGATAAATAGATTTTTATCTTAAAGAATAAGACTTTGTACGAATGGAAAAATACTTCTAATTAGAAATTATATTGCAAACATTGTGCATACATAGAGGTTAATGAACTTTTGTATGAATGGAAAAATACAGGTTAATGAACCCTGGCCTGGGGTACGTGGGGCAGAGCCTCTCTTTAAGTCTCTGTGTATATATTTTATATATATATCTATAGAGAGAGAGAGAGAGAGAAAGGATATGAGAGAGATGAGGGAGAAGTATGTGGGGTGAGGTATAAGGATCTAAAGAAAACTACTATTGCCAAGTTACCACTATAGCTGAGTGGTGTAAGTGATGGACTTGGATGACGAAGGTTGTGAGATCGCTTTTGCTGACCTAAGCAAAAAAAAAAATTAATTTTTAATATTTCTTC
>JAAEAF010013522.1:0-28175 GCA_011037195.1 Triatoma infestans | reverse complement strand
TCACTTCTGTAAGTTTTTTTTTTTGGGTAAAACATTTTTAAAAAGTTAGAAAGCGTATTTAAGATAAATCTATTTATCGATCAATTATATATCGATCGCTTCCCAGTATATGTTGATTATTATTGATTTTTATGAGGGAATCATTTCTGTAAGTTTTCTGGTAAAACATTATTAAAACTAAAAAAAAAAAAAGTGTATAATAATATCTTAGAACAAATTAATTAGAGAAAGGAAAAATCTTAGTATTTAACCTGGAGAACTAGTAGTTTTTATACGATTAATAATATATATTTTTTACCATTCTCTCTTGCGCACCAATTGTATAGGTATTAATGGAAAAACAAAAAAAAAAAAAAAACCATCTTGATTCAAAATAACTTATTATTTATTCACTTAATTTTTTACAAGATATGATTGATAATATAAAGCATGTTTCGATAGCTTATTTTTTTTTTTGTAATAGACATTTTTGAAAAATACATTCGTCTAACGTACAACTTTAGTTCTTTTTACCACACACTATCTAAAATGATTATTTTCTCCCCCACTATACAATTATTTTAAATACATATTTGAAAAAAATAAAATAAAATAAAATGTAAAATACATCATATTAAACCATATTGAATGGCCTAAGATTTTTTAGCACATTTTAAATTCTTATGAAAAATTAACACAAAACATTATTATTTCTCTGTGGGGGAAAAAAAAAAGACTATTATGCTATTTTATTCACAGCACTTGTAAATGGATTGTATTGGAAAATCTGTTCACTTATAATTAGGCAATATACACTCGTCTTAGCTGGGATCACATCATTCGTTTCAAATTCTAATCTTACAATTGTGAGACTTAAAGATATACTATGTCCAGGATTCATCGACCTTTGCATCTGTATTTTTCCATTCGTACTTTTTTTCCTATTTAATAAATAGTTATATAGCAAAATCAATGTTAGTAATATTCCATAGGAATCATGTAACATCGTGGGAATAGCATATGTACATTTTTTCTTTCTCACAAAGCCTTGCAGTTTTTAAAATGAATCATTAAAATAAAGGCTTGCATGAATTTATAGAAATATCATGTTCTCTCTCTTACAGTTATGCTGATCGTTAATTTCCCATGGTACATTATTCTGTCATATCAAGTTTATATAAATAACATAATAGAAAAGAATATTTCTTTTTATTTGAAATAAAAAATAAAAATTATACATGTATAAAAAATATATATATTCATTATTTAAATAATGCTAATTGGATAAAATGTGGACTAATCAGTCATTGTTGAAAACAGTCAATATGTGTTTACAATTAGAATAAGTGTAAAAAAAAAAGAAAAAAGAAAAAAAAAAAGAGACTCGCTATCACTTATATATTAAAAGATGATTGAATAATTCCATGTTAAATATTAAAAATTCACTGGTGGGTTATTTTTTGAAAAAAGGGTATAATTTAGTAGCACAAGTGTGAAATACTCTGATCCAACTTTTCATTTTGAATCAGTTCATCAATATAATGTTTTTACCCATTAAAAGGGAGTATCTGTAGATAATGAATGCAGTTTTTACAATTAATTGATTTTGAATACTTAAATATTTCTCAGCGTTTTCCACTAGTAAAGTCTGATTCCCATTTAGGCTGATTCCCATTTGTTCTATTATTTGCACATTTCAAGTTGCAATGCGCTTCTTTGCAACAAAATTATACTTTTAAGTACATATAGAATCTGCTCAAATTTTGATGTGTGTAAGAGAGAGAAAAATAAAAGATCTATTAGAAGATTAAAAAGATAAATAAATATCTGTAACTGAGCGCTTCTATAATGAGTACTTGTACAAAAATCGTATTATTAGGTGCATGACTAATGTATGAAACAGAACACACAAAAAAAAGGAACTAATGAATAATTATACAAAATGCATTATTAAGCGCGTAAAATTGTGAGTAAAAGATTGACTCTAACATGAAAATTTAAGTAAATGCTCAAATAATATTTAAATAAATATAATATAATTGTAAAATTAAAACAAAAACAAAAAAAAAGTCGATAATATAAAATATTTTTTCAACAAAGAGAATAAAAAGAACGAGCTTAGAAAAAAAAAAAAACGTTTAATTTGCATACGTCACAGCGGTAATAGTATATAAAGTGTAGTGACGAGTGCATAAGACATCACTCTATAGAAAAACTGTGTTAATTAGAAGTGCGACCAGTGATCTCACGCCTGCTTACTCCTATTTCAGGTAAGATTTCTATTTCATTACGCTTGGTAACAATAGATTCTACATTAGTTAGATTTATGTTAGGTTTTTTTTTTTTTCTAATTTTTCAGTGATAATTTAAAGAAAAAATAATGAGTCAAGAAATGTCAGTTGTTTTAGACGAATATGAATGCATTATAGTGAAAATGGTGATCCATGATTCGGGTTTCTTGTGTGTGGACTGCAGTAGGAATGTGCACTTAGAACAAATTCAAAACATTAGAGTCACCCATAATTTAATATATTCCACCAATATTGTAAAAAATGTTTATTGTGATGAGTGCGGTGAATGTTTAGTCAGACGTGAGAAAATAGCAAATTGTGACTGGTGTGTTAACGAATTACACGATATTATTATTTCTAGAGCGATTAGAGAAGGCTATGCAATAATTAATTAATTTTCTTGTTATTAGTTTCGATGTAAATTAATGTAAATATAAGTTGTTATTTTGTTTATAATATTAATGTATATTTTTCAGTTTTATAATTATTTCTTAACCTTCTTAACCATTGTAATAAATATTAGTTGAAGGCTGTACAATAATTAATATTTGTCATTAGTTTAGCTGTAAATTAATGTACATATAGTTGCTATTTGTTTATAACAATATTGTATATTTTAATTTTATAACTTATTTCTTAACCATTGTAATAAATATTAGTTGTAATTTAGATGTATATATTAGTTCAAAAAAAATTTCAAATTACAGTTGCATAAAACAGCGATTCTAAAAAAATAATTCTAAATTCTAAAAACAAGCATTATCTACTAAATTCATCATGTTTAATGTAAGTGAAGTAAATTATATGATTTTTTTTTTCATTTTTTTTTTTGAACATTAAGATTATTCTGTTTTTTCAGTGTGTTGATTGTGGAAAATCGTTTAATGAAAAAGGCCTTTTACAAATGCATCAAGCATTGAGCCATGGCAAACGGCATAAATATGACTGTAAATGTGGCAAATCATATTATAGACCCGCCGAGTTGCGGCGCCATGAGAAGAAATGTACAGCTCGCGGTGCCTACATGTAAGTTTTTTTCCCCTGTTAGTAATAATAAAAACTATATTTATATGTAATATAATTAATTTTTTTGTTTTATAGATGCAGTAAATGTAATGAGGTGTTGTCGGATATCCACAATGGTCGGCTACATGAGGAAGCTTGTGGTATGTCGCAACAACCACAATCTAAAAGAGCTAGGTTAGGGGAACCTAGCAGGGAGCAGCTGTTGGCTATGAAGCCTGGACCGGACAACATAAATCCCTATGAATCAGCTTTTAAAGGTCGCCTTGCATCATACTTAATAAGATCGGTAAGGTGTATGGATCTACCATGTTTCCTGAAGGACGTTCGAAACAGGGTGGTGGATCTGATCACCACACAACTTACCATTCATGAGGCTGTAAAAATTAACCTGTGGGTTGATTGCACATTTGTCAACATGAATGGTGAGGAAATGTGCAAGGCGTTGAAGACACCAAATAAAGCAGTGTACGCTCTTACGGACCTTACATCTTTCACAGAACAAACATTCAATAAGCTGTGCTTGGAAATGGAGGAGGCAGCCATGTCCAAAAGCGGTTGGAGCTTAAAGTCTGTGGATGGATTAAGAGTAAGGGTAAGTAAATACAACCCTTTAAGAGCGAAAAGTTTTATTCCTCTGCCCAAATGTATAGCCGATAAAAAAGCGTGTATTAATGTCACTAACAAAGATAATAGATGTTTTATGTACGCGGTCCTGGCTAAATTTGTTAATGAACATTGTCAACGTCCCAGTAATTATAAATTTTGGAAAATAAATATGATTTTTCTTGTTTAACTTTTCCAACGCCCATCAATCAGATAAAACTATTTGAAAAAAGGAATAATATTTCCATAAATTTATTCGGTTTGGATGATAAAAATTGTTTGTACCCCTTAAAAGTAGTGGATAGTGAATTAGATGACCATCGAGATTTGTTGATAATATCAAACGGCACTGACAGCCACTATGTATATATTAAAAATTTTGAACGTTTAGTAGGTATGCAAAAAAGTAAAACAAACAACGCCAAATTCATCTGTAAGAGATGTTTTTCTCATTTCGATAAGCGTTGCAATGGAAAGGCGCGCTTTGAGCAGCACAAACTACTCTGTGGTAAACACAAAGCCGCTAGAGTAAAATTACCAACAACCAAACCCTATGTTCAATTTGAACATGGTGGTCGCATCCAAAGGGTTCCCGTAGTTGTATATCTTGATTTTGAGGTGATTCTTGAGAAGGTATCCAACTGTAAGCCCAATCCAGAACTTTCCTCCACCACCATTACGCATTTACACAAAGCCATGAGTTTTTGTGCTTATGTCAAAATTACCGACGAAGTTGAAGGAGTAGACCACAATCTGCCCAGCGAGCCATATATTTACAGGGGTGAAGATGCAGCTAAACACTGCGTTCTCTACCTAAAAGATATCGCTGAAAAGGTGGAAAATATTTATAGCTTAGCTATTCCAATGAACCCGTTAACCGTTGAAGAAGAGGGTGCATTCAACGAAGCAACCTTGTGTTATATGTGTGACAAGCCGTTCACTGAATCCGACGGTAAAGTGAAAGATCATTCCCACATTTCTGGTAAATATAGGGGTCCAGCACATAATACTTGCAATGTTATGTGTAGGACTCTTAAATTTGTGCCAGTTTTTTGTCATAACCTGAGCGGTTATGATTCACATATCATAATAAAAGAGCTCGGGTATGATGACAAAAATGTGGAAATCATTCCAAATTCAGAGGAGAAGTATATCTCCTTTTCAAAAACTATTTCAGATAGAATGAAACTTAGATTTGTGGACAGTCTTAGGTTTATGGCGTCCAGTTTGGACAGTCTGGCCAAGAATTTAAAAAACAACTTCCCCGAAACATCTAAGTTCGTTCAACCTAATCTGTTGCATCTGGTGACGCGCAAAGGATTTTTCCCCTACGAATATGTCTCTTCTTGGGACGTATTAAACGACACCTGTTTACCACCTAGAGAGGCATTCTATAGCAGCTTAACTGGTAAAAGGGCATAAGTGAAAATGATTACCAGCACGCTTTAAATGTATGGAATTCATTTTCATGTGCTACTCTTGGCGATTATAGTGACATATATCTTAAAACAGATGTCCTATTGCTGGCTGATATTTTTGAAAATTTTAGAAATGTCACTCTAAGATCACACAAATTAGACCCAGCCCACTATTACACTTTACCAGGGCTATCATGGGATGCTATGTTGCGGTTTACGCAATGTCGTCTGCAACTTCTGACCGATTATGATCAGATATTAATGATTGAAGCGGGGATCAGGGGTGGAATTTGTCAGGTAACAAGAAGATATGCTTCTGCCAATAATAAATACATGCCTGACTTTAACCCATTACAACCATCAACGTTCATCACTTATCAAGACTGTAATAATTTGTACGGCTTTGCTATGTGTAAATATTTACCATATGATGAATTTAAATGGGTTGAGGAACCTAATAATATTAACATAGAAACACTGGAAGAACATGATGATGTTGGCTACATCCTAGACGTGGACGTTGAATATCCAAATGATTTACACGAGTTGCATAATGATCTCCCCTTTTTGCCGGAAAGTATAATGGTAGAAGGGCAGCCGAAATTAGTTGCTCACTTAGGCCCGCACAAAAATTACATTTGTCACTATATGCTATTAAAACAGGCGTTAAACCATGGCTTGAAATTGTTAAAGATAAACCGAGCTTTACAATTTAAACAATCGCCTTGGTTGTCTCCATACATCAACCATAACACAGAATTGAGAAAGAAAGCCGATAATGAATTCGAAAAAGATTTGTACAAACTTTACAATAACTCTGTGTTTGGAAAAACTATGGAGAACGTGCGCCGTAGATTGAATATCAGACTCACCTCAAATCCCACACAGTTAGAGAAATTGATCGCTCGTCCAGATTGTATGGATTGGACTATATTCAATGAATCTCTCGCTGCCGTACATCTGGCAAAATCACCATTGTATTCACCAGAGCGACCTATATAGGTTTGTCAGTGCTAGATATTTCGAAATGTCATCTTTTTGATTATCACTACAATGTGATGGTTCCTCGTTATGGAATGGAAAAACTGAAACTGTGTTACATGGATACAGACAGTTTTGTTTACCTCATCCAAACTGATGATTTGTACCATGATTTCAAAGAAATGAGTCATACTTGGATTTATCCAACTATAAACCTAACCATCCATGTTTTTCCGAAGAGAATAAAAAGGTGTTGGGTAAATTCAAGGATGAATCAGCCGGTGAGATAATTACTGATTTCGCCGGTTTACGATCCAAAATGTACGCTATAAAATTCCTTAATAATGAAATAATTAAAAAAGCAAAGGGTATAAAAAAAAATGTTCTTCAGAGAAGCATTTCTTTTGACGATTATATTGCATGCCTAATATCAAAGGAACCAATAAGAAATTCTATGATAATGTTCAGGTCAAAAAAGCACGACTTATTGACATTAGAACAGTCCAAAATTTCACTTTGTCCTCTAGACACTAAACGAATTATTTTGGAAGATGGTATTTGTACTCGGGCTGTTAATCATTTTCTAAATGAATAAAAATCTTCTTTGTATATAGAAAACAATTTTGTAAACTCCTGTATATATAATTGTGTAAATAAAAAAAAATATTGTAAAAATAAAAACACCTTTTATATGTAAAAAAATTAATATATTTAAAAAATACAAAAAAAAAGTTAAAGCAAATTTTTACAATTTTCCCAAGTATTTTTATTGTTTGGAAACCCAAGCCACTTCAACAACACTTTATTATTTTTCTTCTTCAAAATTTTCTCCACAAGATAGACATTAGGAAATTTAACTGTGGCAAGTTCTTGTTCATAAAATCCGCCCAACACGTTTTCACCATTTGAATCTTGTAAAAAGTAAGTGATTGGAACAGTTTTTCTTACTTGAGTCACTTTAAATATCTCTGTACTCCAAGAAGGTAAATATCCTTTGGTAAATACTGTCTTATATTTTGAGATGCGTACATGGTCGCCCACTTTGAACTTTGGTGTCTTCCGAACAATAGAATTTGGTTGTTGTGATAATTTCTTAATAATGTCAGATTCATTATTTTCAGTTACTTCAGAAGGTTTCATTCCAATACTTCTGTGTATAGACTCATTATTGTATTTATACATTAGCTTGGGTAAATTCTCCACCCATTTGTAATTGCCTTGGATATTAAACATTTTCCACATCCAAGTTTTTAGAGTGCGATTAAATCGCTCCACCATTGACGCTTTCATAACACTGTAGGTACTGTAATGATTAATTTTATACTTTTCCAAAAGTCGATTAACATGTGGATTATAAAATTCTGTTCCCAAATCAGTTTGTAAATTTCGTGGGCTAATTTTTGCCTGGTTTTCTATAATGTTTTGTAATGCTTTGGCCACTTCAATACCACTTTTGTTTTTCAGAGGTTCCACCCAAGCTTTCTTTGAAAGACAATCAATTACAGTGAGTAGATATTTAAACTTTCCATCAGGAAAATTTGACATTATAACCGTATCCGCTTGCCATATGTCATGCAAACCTTTCAATAATACTCTTCTTCGTGGATAATTCTTCCTCGCCGGCCTGTGTAGTTCATCGACAACAATCTGTTTAACATTCATTATTCAATGTAGCCACCTTCTCTTAGTTCTTCCACTATAGCCGTTATTTCATTTTCGTGCCCCCGGTTACCAGCAACTACTGAAGCAACAAGTAAATGCAGACGATCAACTAATTCATTAGGATCATCCCAATAGACAATTCTTGGTTGATGTGTTGTTTTCAGTCCCAAACCAGACACATAACTAGACGAGAATAATGGTTTTATAACATTTAAATACTTGTAACCACGGTTTGAATTTACTGGATTCTCTGTAGAGTAACCACGATAAATGGCGTTGGTACTTGATAATATTTTCTTATATATCTTTTTGTCAGACTCTGCCACTAGGCTAATATCTGGACGCTTCATGAATAACAATTCAAACAGTCCTGGTGTTCCTTTATAGTGAACGCCGTGAACTACAATGTTGTTGTTATCTAATGTAACTTGAGAATCTCCAATCAGCCAACGTTGACCATCGAATCGCATACCATATATTTTATCCAAATGATCACCATGTCGGCCATTCAAATATTTGTCAATGTATTTCCTCGCAAGATGACTAACGTGTTTAAGATAAGTTTTCGCTTCTTTCCGTCCTTCAGGTGTACGGAGCACTTCTTGTATCTGCTCTACTTCATCTTTTGTCTCAAATACTTCATCACTGTTGTAACTGCACCCTCCATCACTATCATCTTCCTTTATTACACTCTCATCCTTTACCAAAGCGTCACTTATTGGTGATACTACACTTGCTGGTGATGGTAGTTGTAACTGATATTTTGATGTGCTAGGTTGGTCAGTTACCATTTGAGTGATGCTTAACTTCTCCTCTGGTTGTTGTTGTTGTTGTTGTTGCTGCTGCTGCTGCTGTTTAAGAGTGGTTACAATCTCTTCCAGTGGATGTACAATTGTCTGTGTAGCTTGATTAATTTGACGTTGTTCTTGAGCTAATCTCTGTTTCAACAGTCTATGTTTCTTGCGAATATTCTCACTTGAACGTGCAATTTTCAACTTTAATTTCTTGTCCACATCTGCCATTATTATTATTATTATTAGATAGAAACAAAAATATCAAATCCTTTTCTATAACGAGCACTTTCACAATTTCTTTTAAATTCAGAATCTTTATCAATAACTAAAAAAACGTATTTATCCGACCAGCACTGTGAACACAACCACTTAAATTCATCAAATGACATATCGGTGTTCACATGATCTGAATATATATGTTTCAAGTTCAATTCATCTTGTTTGAATAAAATTAACAAATTTGCATTATCTCTAATCAACTGTTTGGGCACTTTACTATATGTTTGACACAAATAGAAAGAGTCAATGTTATTATGACGTCCCATGCAAAAGAAATCTCTCATTGTGGTTTGTTTTTCTGTTGCAACATCATCAAAGATGAATACTGAATTGGGTTTAGCCTCTTGTGGTGTAATAATGTTATCTGAATCGCTATAGGTAAAGTATCCAATTTCAGGAACTTGGTTGAATATTTCATTCAATAAGCGATATTTAGGTTGGTTTAGAGATTTACCATATACATATACATTGGAGAATTTTAAACCATTTCTCTCGGTCAACAGTGCAATCATCAGATTAGTTTTACCCGAATTAGATGGTCCTGCAACAATACATCGCACAGAATTAGGCAGTAAAAGTCCATTTTTCCGATTGCTGGCGTCATCATCAATACCGGTGTATTCGATAATTGGAAGTCTGGTTGTTTGTTGGTGGAATTTCATCGTTGAACTGGATTGTTTTTTCACTATTGCTTTCCATATATATATATCCCTATGTGATGGACCATTTTTCTCAGTCATCACTGGGACAATGGCGAAGAAACGGTCAAAAGTGAAACAAGTTATTGCAGCTGTAATACAAAAAGGTATTGGTAAGAAGAAGAAGAAGAAGAAGAACTTTAGGTTATTACCCATACCTAGTGAACAACAGCATCAGAAGAAGAAAGGTGGATTTTTACCGCTATTATTGTCTGCTCTACCTGCACTGACTGCATTGGGATCAGCTGCAGCTGGAGGGGCAGCAATCGCAAAAGCGATTAATTCCGCTAAAGCTGCTAAAAAACAATTGAACGAATTGAAGCGACATAATGAGAAGATGGAAGCTATTGCACTGGGAAAAGGAATATATTTACGACCTTACAAAAATGGTAATGGACTTGTTTTGGAAAAGAAGACGACGAACAATTCAAAAAACTAATTGTGAGATTACCTCTCCGACCATTAACAAATGTTGATTTAACAAAACTAGCCACAAAATTAGAGATTCCATATTTTAGAGGTGTTTTCATGAGAGACAATCTGCCTACAGTATGTAAAGTAAATGAAAGTGTTGTAATTAATCTTGACAGTATACATGGACCAGGCACCCATTGGGTGTGCTATGTAAAGAGAGGTAATCTAATTGTTTATTTTGATAGTTTTGGAAACTTACCACCACCACCAGAGCTAATAATGTATTTGAAGAACAAACCAATATTGTATAATAGTGAACAATATCAGCAACCAAACACTGTTATATGTGGTCATTTGTGTTTACTTTTTCTCTCTTTGTACACAGCGGGCTAACTATAAATAGAATAAATTTTTTTTAATTTACGACAGTCATGAGTTTTACCATCACCCTAACAGGACGAGAGTCCGTTCTCAGTGCAAATCATTTCCCACCTATACATTTAGATGATGAATGGGAAATGGCACTGTTATCCTTTGAAACCTTTCATTCGATACCAAACGTTGATGAACACAATAATACATTGGAATATATTAGAGATGATGATGATGATCATGATTACAAAACAAGTATAACCATTCCTACAGGTACGTACGAACTAAGTGATATAAACGATTATATCAAGTCTAATTTACCAGAGGATGTAAAGTTTGAATTAACTGCTAATAAGAATACACTCAAATCAGAACTCATTTCTTCAGCGGTTATATCCTTCAATTGTAACAATTCAATTGGACCACTATTGGGATTTGGAAGAGTTACGCTGGAAAATAAAAATCAAAAATATATTTCTAGCGAAATAGTGGACATATTTAGTGTGAACTGCGTGCTGGTAGATTGTAATATAGTTACTGGTGCTTATACAAATGGTAAATTAGTTCATACACTTCATGAGTTTTTTCCACAAGTTGCACCAGGATATAAGATTGTGGAAGTACCAAATAATCTCATTTATATGCCAGTCATCACAAGGACAATTGACAATATAACACTACGAGTGACAGATCAAAACGGTCGATTGATCAATTTTAGAAAAGAAGAAATTACCGTTAGACTGCATTTGAAGAAAAAGAAAAATGGTTCTTAGATTTCACCATCATCAACATCGCAGTTCATGTATAAATAAACCTCAAACATCCCACCAGTCACACATTCAACCGTCTTCTGTAGAAGGGAGAGCATCTTTAACCACGCACAGTATTAGACTTTTACAACAACTTGGATTCAAACCAATCTCACCACAACATGGACGGGGGAATATTGGACATTGGAGCGCCAGTTGAGTCTGACGAGTCGATAACAAAAATAGAATTTAGATCACATCAGCCATATGCATCGACAACATTGAATAATTCAGATGAGATACGTATACCAGTTAATCAACAAGATGTTTACACGTTACCAAGCAAGAGCTATTTGTATGTGGAAGGAACATTGTTTAACCAACAAGGAGCAGCAGCGAAGAAGCATACGTTATGCCGTAACGCCATAGCCCATTTATTTCAAGAAATTAGATACGAATTAAATGGAATACTGGTGGATAGCGTGAGGAACCCTGGAATAGCAACAACATTAAAAGGATATGCTTCTTTTGAACCCAATCAGGTGATGGGCATGTCCGGCTGGGTCGAAGCTATGCACTATGCATCACATCCACTATTGTCCAAAGAAACGGGACACTTTAATGCCTGTATACCATTAAGTTACCTGTTGGGATTTGCTGAAGATTACAAAAAGATAATCGTTAACGCTAAACAAGAATTAGTTCTCATTAGATCCAGGTCAGATGAGAATGCGGTCACTGCTTTGACTAATTTAGAAGGAGACGATGAAGTGATTAAAGTGACAATTACAAAGATTGCATGGAAAATACCTTATGTGTCTGTATCGGATGTGGAAAAGGTTCATCTAATCACTTATTTGGAGAAAGGAGTAAATGTGACAATACCATTTCGAACATGGGATCTGTACACATATCCACAGCTTCCACAGAGTGTGGGAAAACAGTCTTGGACAATTAAAACTACAACTGTGACGGAAAGACCACGCTATGTTATTGTTGCTTTTCAAACTGATCGCAATGATAATGCAAAGACAGATACGAGCCGTTTTGATCACTGTAATCTGGTCAACATGAAATTGTATTTAAACAATCAAGTGTATCCATATGATGATTTGGGATTGAATTTCACACAAAAGCGAATTGGTATATTATATGATATGTATGCAAGATTTCAAAATTCATATTATGGAAAGGAAATTAGCAAACCGTTTATGCAAGATTATGAAGTGTTTAACAGCGTTGCACCTATAGTGGTTATTGATTGTTCACTTCAACATGAACCGGTCAAATCGCTTGCACCTGTGGATGTAAGATTAGAATTTGAAACGAATGATGTGATCCCAGCTAAGACGAGTGTATATTGCCTAATTATAAGTGAACAGATTTTCCAATACAATCCATTTACAAGTACTGTGAATAAAATAGCATAATAGTCTTTTTTTCCCCCACAGAGAAATAATAATGTTTTGTGTTAATTTTTCATAAGAATTTAAAATGTGCTAAAAAATCTTAGGCCATTCAATATGGTTTAATATGATGTATTTTACATTTTATTTTATTTTATTTTTTTCAAATATGTATTTAAAATAATTGTATAGTGGGGGAGAAAATAATCATTTTAGATAGTGTGTGGTAAAAAGAACTAAAGTTGTACGTTAGACGAATGTATTTTTCAAAAATGTCTATTACAAAAAAAAAAATAAGCTATCGAAACATGCTTTATATTATCAATCATATCTTGTAAAAAATTAAGTGAATAAATAATAAGTTATTTTGAATCAAGATTGTTTTTTTTTTTTGTTTTTCCATTAATACCTATACAATTGGTGCGCAAGAGAGAATGGTAAAAAATATATATTATTAATCGTATAAAAACTACTAGTTCTCCAGGTTAAATACTAAGATTTTTCCTTTCTCTAATTAATTTGTTCTAAGATATTATTATACACTTTTTTTTTTTTTAGTTTTAATAATGTTTTACCAGAAAACTTACAGAAGTGATTCCCTTATAAAAATCAATAATAATCAATATATACTGGGAAGCGATCGATATATAATTGATCGATAAATAGATTTATCTTAAATACGCTTTCTAACTTTTTAAAAATGTTTTACCCAAAAAAAACCTACAGAAGTGACTGCCTCATACAAAATCGATAATAATCAATACACTGGATTCAATATGTGTTATCAATATATATTTGATGGAATAATTTTTTTTGTGTGTTTATTTCATAAGAATTTAAAATGTGCTAAAAATCTTAGGGCATTCAATTGCATCGTCAAAGTACAGATCTAACGAAAAAAAAAAACTTACAGAATTTATTAAGTGAGTGACTCATAAAATCGATAATAATCATATACTGGATTCGATAGGTGTTATCAATATACTTATCGATAAATAGATTTTTATCTTAAAGAATAAGACTTTTGTACGAATGGAAAAATACTTTTAATTAGAAATTATATTGCAAACATTGTGCATACATAGAGGTTAATGAACTTTTGTATGAATGGAAAAATACAGGTTAATGAACCCTGGCCTGGGGTACGTGGGGCAGAGCCTCTCTTTAAGTCTCTGTGTATATATATATTATATATATATCTATAGAGAGAGAGAGAGAGAGAAAGGATATGAGAGAGATGAGGGAGAAGTATGTGGGGTGAGGTATAAGGATCTAAAGAAAACTACTATTGCCAAGTTACCACTATAGCTGAGTGGTGTAAGTGATGGACTTGGATGACGAAGGTTGTGAGATCGCTTTTGCTGACCTCAGCAAAAAAAAAAATTAATTTTTATTATTTCTTCGCCTACAGGAAAAGGGGAGGGGGAGGGGTGGGGGAAAAGTTGGGAATAGGTTGGGGGAGGGGAGGGGGGTCATTTGGTGGGAGAGGGGTAATGTGACTGTGGTGGGAGAGGGGGACGGCCGCCATCTTGTGCAAAAAAAGTGGCCTAGAACCCGTCAATCCTATCTACTCCCGCCATGTGAGTTAAAATCCAGGCTGCTCCTATTAACTATTTTCTTAAAAATTATTACAAAACTCAATATTTTATGGTCGGAGCAACTCTCTTCGGAGCCATTCATCCAGCTCCCAGCGTATGCTAGCATACTATTATTTGCAATAGTTAAATCAATGTTACTTTTTGCTCTTGAAGTTTCAAAAGTTGGCAAACCATCTTCTTCATTTACAGTGTATAAAGCTTTTCCCGCTGGAAAGGCCTCCAACATTTTCCCTCTTAGTAACAGTATCATGCCAGCTCTTTAATGACTATTCCTGTCTACTGCGATTATTAATCTTATATTATCAGTGAAATTGAGAATATTTTCAACTTTTAGTAAATCTTCATTAATACCTCTTTGAAAATCGAAATACATACTAGCAACTATCAATGTCAGTCCATTATAATTTATTTCCACCACCACACTGTCCTCATCCGAAATCTGTGTGATTATTGTGTTATCGATAGAGTTATTCTTAACTACTATTATTATTGCACTTTTCGATTCGTTCCTGCATACAATATTTTATAAGATCTGGGAAACGCTGCAATATTATTTCGGAAACAATGCGGTTCCTGTATGAAGACAATGTCAATAGGTCTCCGTTCTAAAATCTCCACGAGATTATAAGTGGCTTTTCTCGATTTTTGAAGGTTTATTTGCAAACATTCGATTTTATTATGTTTATTCATTTTAATAATTATATACAAAAGATCAGCACATAAATTCAAAATTTTAAAACCAAATGTGAATTAATAGTAACCATAATCGATATATGATGGGCAGTTGTTATCAATGGCAGTATGTTCAATGCTTACTTTTGACCATGGTTATAGAATGACTTTTGATTATGGTTATATTTGTTCATATTGATGCAGTAATACATTTTTGTTCAAATGATTTGCAATCCTTTATCAAATGAACTTCAGCACATAAAGGACAGATTGATCTTTCACTTTTACAGTGTTTGGAAACATGACCAAGTTTAGAACACTTAAAGCATCTTTTCTTTAAGGCTTTGCATCTAATGTACTTTGTTTTTTTCATTTACTTCGTGACAATTTTTCTATGTCATATTTATTAGGGGATTCAATGAAAACAGAATTATTTTTGCACTTCCTTAACTTGCTGATACCAATTTGAAGTTTACAAGAGTCGATAAACTTTTTAATTAAAGATTTAGTGTCCTCACTCGTATGATCTGGCACTTTAGAACTTATTAAAGCTTTGAAATTACTTTTTGGAATACTAACGATTTTTGGTGTTTTTATTACTTCAGCAAAAGTTGGAGAAATTAACCTCTCATTGGAACTTAATTTTGTTAACTTTTGATTTTCTTCTTTAAGAATTTCGAAAACCCTATTCATATCCACAATAGCTTGCCTAGCATTGCTTCGCAACTCTGGATTAGCATTTTTCTTTGTATTTATTAAATCTTCTAAAACTTTTGTGACACCACTTAACAGGATATCCACCTCATTCGACATCTTGAATCGAACTCCCAGATTAGAACTAATCTGCAGCATCTATCTCCTTACTGATTAGCCAACCTTCAAATGATTTTATCATTTCCTTTCTCATCTGTGTTGAAGTGGAGCCTGCAAGATTCTTTAGAATATCTACTCTATCAATTACATAAGTAAAATCAAAATTGCGAATACCAGTTAAAAGGTAGGATACAAGTATCATCCAACTCATCTAGTCTGAGGAGAATTATTTCAGGCAAACAATCATCGGCCATATTCATTATTTTAATTACCCAGTCCAGCATTCTGCTGATAATTTTAATCAACAGTGAACCCTGCCAGTTGCCACCCGAACAGGAGTGTTGCGAGGCAATGCCAAAAGCAATTTCAGAAATCTTATCTGTCTCCTCTCTTTAATTCATCCACACCTCTGAAGCATACAATAGAACACTTTCTGCTAGAGAGTTAAATAGACAAATATTAGTTCCCCAGTAATCGGACGTTTGTGTTTTTTTTTTAATAAATTTAAAACTGCAGAACTGGAAAATTAAATTTAACGCTTGCATTTTTACAAGCCACTCGAAATTTAGCGGAGCTAACAAAACTTACCCCTAAATAATCAGAAGTTTTTACAAATTCCAATTTTTCATTATTATAATACAAATGTTTCATTCTGCCTAAACTTGAGCCTTTTTGAAATAGTACTACCTCAGTTTTATTTTACTGTCAAGCCATTGGCCTTACAATATTCTTGTAATATATTTAATTTTTATTGCACGTCCTGCTGAGTGTCGGAAAGCATCACCATATAGTCTAAGAGATTTGTATGGGCATTAATGCCGACTCCAGAGGAGCCTTTACTCTTGAAATATTCAATAATTTCACAAATTACAGAGAGAATAAAAGAGGGCTTACAAACATCACCTTGTAAGACGCCGTTAGTGATGGGTATGTCCAAAAATTAAAAATAAAAATTAAAGAAAGTAAAAAAAAAACAGCACTAGTTAAATAATAATGGATTTCCATTGTTCTGCTACTGTTACTAGGCTAATATTATTAATGTAATTATGAATGTTGTCAATTGGATGTTGAGGGTCGGTCATACAAAAGAACTCTTTTTATATTTCTGCCGACGTTTCGGCAAATTTATTGCCTTCTTCAGGGTCTGTACAAAGGTTTTAATATAAATTAAAAAAAATAGAAAAACAACATAAAATATGAACTTAAAATAAATATTTTCAAAATAAAATTTTTAAAATAAACTATATAAATAAATAAACTAGATAAAAAGTATGATATATATAGCACATTTAAATTTATTTTAAACTATTGTTGTAGAATAGATCAATATTAAAATAAATCACAACTATTGAAACTTTGACAACATGTGGCATATATAAGAGTAAAGTATGGAAATAACTTAGAAAATGTACTTACAAAAATTTTCAGTTAGAATTACTTACAAGCTCTAGTTTAACCTGTGACATACCATCACCAAGTGTTACGGACATTGGATGGGTCAAGATTTATATAGTTTATCTATGTTATCTAGTTTGTTTATTTATCTATAGTTTATTTTAAATAATGAGACTTTTTAGCAGAGCAGTAACTAATATAAAATGAGGAGAATTGGCTTTATCAATGACCTTGACTTTCTGTCAAACCCTCTACTCCCAAACTAGAGTCCCTTCACTTGGAACTGGCGTTCACCAAATCTTTCTCGGTATTTTTCCTGCAGGTGAGGGATACATTTTTCGTGTATGTCCCTCTTCTCTGAATGAACTTTCCTCCCGAGTTCTGGATCATTGGATTCAAAGCGGACAGTAGGATCAATGACAAGGGCCTCTTTTCCACCGTTCTTGAACGCCACAATGTCAGCGAAACGATTAGTATCTGCTGTATCTAGGCAGTGAACTTCTCGAAGCAAGTATACCCCTTATTGTTCAATATTTCCGCTGTCCGCTTCTTCACGTTATGGTGGCGGCGGGTGACATGGGAAATGTTGTTAGAACAGTTTACCAATACATGAGTTGGGGTTTCGTCCTCACTACCGCATTTCCGACAGTGGGGTCCAACACCTCCCGTTATTGCCTGACCGCCGACCCCCGGAATCGCCCGGAGGAGAGCACAGATAATATTCAGCTTCATCGCGTTAGTCACTCTGACCCAGAGAGAATTCTCCTATTGCATATGAACTGGTTTCCTTTGGGGTTATCTTAGTTCCAGAACAATATAAATAAGTTTGGCCGTTGTACTTGTATTATAATTCCAGAATTCACACATCTACTAAGTGGAGCTTGGACTTATCATTTATAAGCTAAAGACTGATAACTTTCATTTATAAAAACCAAAGGCAAGATATTTTACTAATAGCATAATATAAAAGTATATGTTGACGGTTGATGTATAATGTTATGAAGAAATTTGGTGAACCTCGGTCAAAAAAGAAACATTAAATTATGCCAACGTTTCGACAGAGTTTCCTGTCTTTATCAAGACTCTGATGTATAGATATGTGGAAAAAATAATTAATAGTGGAACTTATAAATTTACCAAAATGTTTACAGCACAGAAACATAAACAAAGGAAATAAAAGTTAATATAGTTGCAAATCATCTACAGAAAAATGATCCATTTCCATAAAACATAATTAATATTAATCTGTAATTAATTACGTTAATTAAATAGAATTATTGATATGAATATTTGTGCCTTTAATGTGAATGCAAATAATATAGTTTTTAATTTTAAATTTGGTAATAATGGGCATACAGAAATTATAATTAGCATACAATAAACTAAAACTAGGCCTGTTTGTCCTCTAATTATTGTATCAGACTTGCACTGTGAAAGTGGTGGAGTGGTAAATCTAAAATAAGAATTGACAACAAATCAATTTCTCAGTGAGTATAAAATGTTCACTCTCTTATTATGCTGATTATTAATATTGCACAAAACCGAACAAACAATTAGACCAATTGTCTCATTGTTAAATAATTCCCCAATAATTCACTTAGTGCAAAAAAAAACAGCAATATTATTAAAATACACAAATTTTGTTAATAAATATAGCATTAACAACCCAATATAGATAGTAGAAATTCTACATCCAATGACATAATTTTAGTTTCTTTTGATATGAAAATACTTATTCACCACATCAATACAATAATGCAATTGTTGTTAATTCCAAAACCTATTAGATAAAAATCATACCAATCTGTTTTTAACTTCAGACATGACCGAACTGTTCAAGTCATTCAGTGATTCATACTCAAAAGTAGTCACAATATTCCAATATTTTTTTTGAGCTGTTTGACTAAATATGTCAGTTTAAATATTTCTAAACTAGACAGATAGATAAATACTTTTATTAACATAATAGAAATATACAAATTCCATACAAAAAAGTAATTTAGTGACGTCCGTCAAGTTGGACTGGCCACCATCGAATTTTAAAAAGATTTTTTGCACATCGTTAGTGCCGCGTTTGTGCCGGCGATCTGCAAAATTTCAGCGTTTGTGCCGTATGATTAGCAGAGTTATTAAAGAAAGAATGTGGCCAGCCCAACTTGACGTCAAGTTAGACTGGCCACCAATTTCTATTTGACTTTTGAAAATTCTTTTTTTACCAATCGTTAGTGCTGCGTTTGTGCCAGCGATTCACCAAATTTCATCGTTTGTGCCGTAAAATTGAAAAAGTTATTAAACAAATAAAGTGGCCAGTCCAACTTGACGTCAAGTTAGACTGGCCACAAAATTTCTATTCACTTTTTTCAACTTTTCTTTTTGCTAATCGTTAGTGCTGCGTTTGTGCCGGCGATTCACCAAATTTCATCGTTTGTGCCATAAAATTGACAAAGATATAAAGAAAAAAATGTGGCCAGTCCAACTTGACGTCAAGTTAGACTGGCCACAAAATTTCTATTCACTTTTTTAAACTTTTCTCTTTGCCAATCGTTAGTGCTGCGTTTGTGCCGGGGATTCACCAAATTTCATCGTTTGTGCCATAAAATTGACAAAGATATAAAGAAAAAAAAGTGGCCAGTCCAACTTGACGTCAAGTTAGACTGGCCACCAATTTCTATTCACTTTTTTAAACTTTTCTCTTTGCCAATCGTTAGTGCTGCGTTTGTGCCGGCGATTCACCAAATTTCATCGTTTGTGCCTTAAAATTGACAAAGATATTAAGAAAAAAAAGTGGCCAGTACAACTTGACGTCAAGTTAGACTGGCCACAAACTTTATTTTCACTTTTATCAATTTTTCTTTTTACCAATCGTTAGTGCTACATTTGTGCCGGCGATTCACCAAATTTCAACGTTTGTGCCGTAAAATTGACAAAGATGTTGACGAAAAACTGTTCGTCGTACTTGGAAACCGAAGGCCATGGCTGCGGGTAACATTTGAAAGTGTGCCCGTGCTCCACTGACCACCAACGGCCCTTATCAGGGCCACCAACTAAAATGTACTGGCCCTCGATATCTAATCAAAATTCCGGAATTTTTTCTTCGCTAATCTTAAGTGATTCATTTGTGCCAGCGATCCACCAAATTTCAGCGTTTGTGCTGCAAAATTGACAAAGTTATTGAGGTGTCAAGTTAGACTGGCCACAAAATTTCTATTCACTTTTTTAAACTTTTCTCTTTGCCAATCGTTAGTGCTGCGTTTGTGCCGGCGATTCACCAAATTTCATCGTTTGTGCCATAAAATTGACAAAGATATAAAGAAAACAAAGTGGCCAGTCCAACTTGACGTGAAGTTAGACTGGCCACCAATTTATATTCACTTTTTTAAACTTTTCTCTTTGCCAATCGTTAGTGCAGCGTTTGTGCCAGCGATTTACCAAATTTCATCGTTTGTGCCCTATAATTGTCAAAGATATTGACGAAAAACTGTTCGTCGTACTTGAAAACCAAAGGCCATGGCTGCGAGTAACATTTGAATGTGCGCGTGCTCCACTGACCGCCAACGGCCCTTATCAGGGCCAGCAACTAAAATGTACTGGCCCTCGATTTCTAATCAAAATTCTGGAATTTTTTCTTCGCTATTCTCAAGTGATTCATTTGTGCCAGCGACCCACCAAATTTCAGCGTTTGTGCTGCAAAATTGACCAAGTTATTGAGGCGTCAAGTTAGACTGGCCACCAATTTCTATTCACTTTTTTAAACTTTTCTCTTTGCCAATCGTTAGTGCTGCGTTTGTGCCGGCGATTCACCAAATTTCAACGTTTGTGCCGTAAAATTGACAAAGATATTGACGAAAAACTGTTCGTCGTACTTGAAACCAAAGGCCATGGCTGCGAGTAACATTTGGATGTGCGCATGCTCCACTGACCGCCAACGGCCCTTATCAGGGCCAGCAACTAAAATGTACTGGCCCTCGATTTCTAATCAAAATTCTGGAATTTTTTCTTCGCTATTCTTAAGTGTTTCATTTGTGCCAGCGACCCACCAAATTTCAGCGGTTTGTGCTGGCAAAATTGACAAAGTTATTGAGGCTGTCAGTTAGACTGGCCACCATTATCTATTCACCTTTTTAAACTTTCCTGCTTTGTGCCAATCGTTAGTGCTGCGTTTTGTGCCGGCGATTCCCAACTTCACGTTTGTGCCGTAAAATTGACAAAGATATTGACGAAAAACTGTTCGTCGTACTTGAAAACCAAAGGCCATGGCTGCGAGTAACATTTGAATGTGCGCGTACTCCACTGACCGCCAACGGCCCTTATCAGGGCCAGCAACTAAAATGTACTGGCCCTCGATTTCTAATCAAAATTCTGGAATTTTTTCTTCGCTATTCTTAAGTGTTTCATTTGTGCCAGCGACCCACCAAATTTCAGCGTTTGTGCTGCAAAATTGACAAAGTTATTAAGGCGTCAAGTTAGACTGGCCCCCAATTTCTATTCACTTTTTTAAACTTTTCTCTTTGCCAATCGTTAGTGCTGCGTTTGTGCCGGCGATTCACCAAATTTCAACGTTTGTGCCGTAAAATTGACAAAGATATTGACGAAAAACTGTTCGTCGTACTTGAAAACCAAAGGCCATGGCTGCGAGTAACATTTGAATGTGCGCGTGCTCCACTGACCGCCAACGGCCCTTATCAGGGCCAGCAACTAAAATGTACTGGCCCTCGATTTCTAATCAAAATTCTGGAATTTTTTCTTCGCTATTCTTAAGTGTTTCATTTGTGCCAGCGACCCACCAAATTTCAGCGTTTGTGCTGCAAAATTGACAAAGTTATTGAGGCGTCAAGTTAGACTGGCCACCAATTTCTATTCACTTTTTTAGACTTTTCTCTTTGCCAATCGTTAGTGCTGCGTTTGTGCCGACGATTCACCAAATTTCAACGTTTGTGCCGTAAAATTGACAAAGATATTGATGAAAAACTGTTCGTCGTTCATGAAAACCAAAGGCCATGCCTGCGGGTAATATTTGAAAGTGCCCCGCTCCACTAACCACCAACGGCCCTTTTCATGGCCACCATCTAAAATTTACTGGCCACTGATTTCTATTCAAATTTTCGAACTTTTTTCTTTGCTAATCTTAAGTGATTCATTTGTGCCAGCAACCAACCCGATTTCAGCGTTTGTGCTGCAAAATTGACAAAGTTATTGAGGCGTCAAGTTAGACTGGCCACCAATTTCTATTCACTTTTTTAAACTTTTCTCTTTGCCAATCGTTAGTACTGCGTTTGTGCCGGCGATTCACCAAATTTCAACGTTTGTGCCGTAAAATTGACAAAGATATTGACGATAAACTGTTCGTCGTACTTGAAAACCAAAGGCCATGGCTGCGAGTAACATTTGAATGTGCGCGTGCTCCACTGACCGCCAACGGCCCTTATCAGGGCCAGCAACTAAAATGTACTGGCCCTCGATTTCTAATCAAAATTCTGGAATTTTTTCTTCTCTAATCTTAAGTGATTCATGTTTCTAATGGAGTTTCAGAGAAATTTTAATGCTGCGTTTGTGATGGCGAATTGTTACTTTCTTTGATTTTGTTCACAGAGGCTCTCATAAGTCCATTGATTTAAGAACTGATTCGATGTGGTTTTGAAGTGGTGTTATAATGTTTCTCTGAAAAGTGTGGTTTTATTAAACCGCTTTTATAAATTGAAGCCAATTGACGTTTAGTGAAGAAAAGAATGTATAAACAAAATTTTTCGCTAATCACTACCAAAATTACAGTAAGGGATGCCCTTGTCAGTGTTTAGCAACAGTTTTTTCTTTTCATTAAGCATCCTTTACCTAGTCCATTAGTGGCTAGTGTATTAATTATAATATAACACGGCTGTTATAATTCCAACAGTAGCTCATTCTTATTTAGACATTTATATCAAGGCGATTTGAAGGTTCAATTTATTTGCAAAAAACGTGGATCAAATTGAGTTAAAATTAGTTAAACTCTTGATCTTTCTAATACAGTGTTATTAATATAGAGGCTTCTATTAGTATCTGCGCCTTTTCTAACATTGATTGTATTTTTTTATTTTTTTGTTGTTTTTTTCGCAAAATTTAATTAATTTTATGGTAATTTTAAAATATGCCTAATACTGATCAACCTAGATTTAGTATGGACGAATTTAAACAATTATTAATAGAGATAAAAAATAAAGTTGATTTAAATACTCAAGAGGTGTTAGGAATGAAAAAGTCTTTTACCTCTATCAATGTTAAAATTGATAAGTTAACATCAGAATTAGAGGGATTCAACATTGAAAAAAAAGAGCTTAAAGAGAAATTGGTCAAGGAACAAGCAGAGATAAGGCTTCTAAGAAGTAGAGAAAGAGACTATAACTTACTAATTTACAACATTGAAGAACCGGATAAAGAAAGTTATGAAATGGTTTTTTTTTCAATAATGTTTTTTTTTTCACTTTATAAGGTTCTTTAATTAAAGCTTATCAAAACCATTTAATATCCTGTGATATAGAGTTTGTTTTGAACTCCTCCTACAATATCTGGTACAAGAGAATTTGTTCTCTAAATTTTTGGAGAGAAGTATCTGAATATTAATTGTGCTATTGATAAGGTGGGAGTGCTCAGCATGAAATATTTTTCTATAAAAATTGGTTGGGAGAGGTCCACATTCGCAACAGGTATGCAATGTAAATTGTGCGGAAATGATAGAGACAGTTTGCAACATATGCTAGTTGTGTGTCCTTCACTAACAGAAGAAAGAAAAAAATTTTTATCTCAATATATTCTCTCAAATAGTTCTAACTCTGATCTTCTGGAAGATCTGTTAATTGTGGAGGATATAAATAAGTTGAATTCTATCTATCTATTTCGTTGTTAACAGTCTGAGAATAAGAAAATTAAAGGAGTAATTAATTTTTAACTATTTTGAGAAATTTTTTTTTGGCCTTAAAACTAAGACACATTTATGTTAGAAGTAAATTTACTAGTTTCCGATTGACTAGAAATAATTGAAGTCAGTTGTCATTAAACAGGTAGACCGTATTCCCAAAATGATTTTTTTTTTGTATTTTTCTTACCATTATTACTAATTATTACATTTCTTTATATTTAAGAGCAATGACTATCAAGTTTGCCAATAATTTTTTTATATATATTTTAAATATTTTGTCTATCTTTTTGTTTAATTTGTAATTATTTCAATTACTTTTATTTATTTGGATTTATACTTTCATTTAATATTTAATTTCTTGATCTAGTTTTGTATTAGTAATAAATTTATATAATGCCAACTCTCTGCTCGAAATTTATAACTTTGTAAGCAGTAATAAATAAATAAAAAATTAGTTAAACTCAAGTTGAGTAAAAAAAAAATTATCGCTGGAGGCAAACGTAAGTTCTGTTTAAATTCTGTGAAAAATTTCTATTGCATCCAAATTAGTGTAAAAAGTTTAAAAACATCAGTAAAAAGTATTAGTACAAAAAACTATAAGTTAGAAAGTAATACAATTGAAAATAGCGGTATTTGTTCTATTTTTTAACATTTTTATATTATTAAATGTATAATGTATTATTAATGTGGGATTAAAAACAACGTCAAATATAGATTCTAAGCCGATATCAAAATTAATTTTAAAACGAGATTAGCAGTTAATTACCCAGTAAAACCATTTTAATCACCTTCCTCCTTTTCAGTGCTGTAAATATAAGGAAATAGACATGTTAACCTTTCATTAATCAAAATTGAAAGTGAAGTATCCACAATTTCCAAGAACAATCTTTGAAAAGTTTTGGAAATAGAAATCTTAGATTAAAAATAAATTTTTAGTGGTGATAGGGACTGTCCTAAATAACAGAACGGTAAATTTGGCCAAGTCCTTTGTAATTTGGAATTCCTTTCTTTGTATAAAACAGGGGCAGGTGCACAGAACGCCCAATGATCTCCAGATGAAAGGGATCACTATTGACTGTTTCCATGATTATAGTACGAATTATCTGTTCTAAGAAAAGCAATTGAAGCCCTAAGAAGGCGGTGTCATAACACACAATAATCCCATTTTACCTGAGGATAATAAATAAAAGTAATGCTTTTAGAAGGCGGCATCAAAGAACATACAATAATCTATTATAAGAGAGGTTCTATAAGAAGAATATTTACAAATTAAAAAAAAAATATTTGACCGGACATCACAAATGAAAAATTAAATTCCTGAAAAGGATACTGTAGCTTAAATGTGATTTAAATCTCACAATTAACGTATGATGTACAAAAGTTATGATTAAAACGATATAAAACTTATTATATTAAAACATAATAATTTACATATAACAAAACAATTCACATATATATCTTACTATAATTACTTATAAAATTTATTATATTGCAACTTATACTATGGAATATGAGGTATAAATTGTAGCATAAAGTAGAAAGCAGCTAGTTACCTAACAACTCTAATAAATTCAGATGGAAATGAAAGAAAGTCTTTCAAGTATTATGGACACATTTTTGGCAAAAGACAATGAAGAAAGTTATTACGAAGAAAAAAAAAAAAGAATATAAGAGTAGCGACTGGAGGAGTGTCACTAAGATATTGACTTCCAAAATACTCAACATACTAAGAAGTATTAATCCTGAAAAAGGGATTGAAGGCAGGGCAAGAGTGCAAGCAAAAGTGACATAAGAAAAGCAATGAAGAAAAAGTAAACAATGAGCACTTAGTAGGCAATTCTTTACCACAATATTTTCGAGGCTTAAAGGGAAAACATGAATGAATAGATTTAAACGAATGAAATCTCCAAACTGTCCGTGCAATGGAAATAATTCACAAAGTGTAATATATACATGTAAAATATTTGGATAAGAGAGAAGTGGAGTGCCCTTGGAAGGTAGCACGCTAATATCACAATATTTCAGAGAATTTCAGAAATGCATAAATAAACTAGACCTCGCTTTGATTCTGTTAAACATTGGACTAAACTGTTTGAAATGCGATAGTGCCCTAAAATTATCAGAATTTTAAAACATTTTTATGATAACGCTGTTTTAAATGTAAGAGTAGGATCTAATGTATCCTCTGATATTTTAACGACAGAAGTGGTTTTCCATTGGGAAATTCTCTCCCCTTTCCTGTTCATCTTGTTTATATCGGATTTAGAAAATTTTTTTATGGAAACGGAGGGTATTTCTGGTCTGAATATAGATGGCCTTAACGAATTATTGGTTCCCTTATATGCGGACGATCTAATTAATTTGTCCGACTCTTATGTTGACATGAAAAGAAAGTTAAAGGCACTGGAGGAATATTGTCATCTTAATTCCCTAAAAGTAAATCCCGCTAAAACTAAAATTATAAAATTTCATAGAGGACGTACAACTCTTTTAGAAAAACTTGTCTATGAAAATACTGAAATTGAGGTAACAAAAAAATATGTGTATTTAGGCGTAGTTTTCCTCTTCCATAGAGTTCCTCTCAGCTACTGAACATTTACTATTTTCTCTACCATTCCATGTTAGTAGCATAGTATTTCAACTCAGAACTTGCAGTAATTTTTCTAAAAAAATTGAATATAAACCAATAGCTTACTTAACCAAACCTAACCAGCTTTGCACTCTTTGTAATCTTTATGAAAATGAAGACTTATTTCATTCATTTATTACTTGTCCGATTTATGACTGTTTAAGAGTAAAATATATACCTCAGTTATCTATTCTATGTACTATTAGCTAAGAAAAACAACTATTTAATTTACTCACTTCAGTCGAAATTTTGTTGTTTTAAGATATTTAACTTTATTTATGTTGCGTTCATCCATGATTAATGAATAATATAAACTGTTAAGTGAGGTAAATGCTGCTTATGAACTAAAGCTTAATGCTATTTAAAATGGTAGGCTAATTGTTTTGCAATGGTTGCCAAAATGATCTAAATTTTTGCCGTTATTGCTTTTATTTTATAATATTAAAAATGTATTTACTTTTATTTTTAAATTTTGTAAGCCAACTCCCTACACTAAGCTTGTAATGCTTCAATGTAGTAAATAAAAAAATGAATAAATAAATGAACTAGACAGCAAGAATTCAATAATAAATAAGATGAAACAAAATGATTTTTCATTTAATTTGATATTAAAGTATTTATTCTTGACTGTGCATGTGTGTATATTTTAAACAAAGTAGGTTTTTGTTTTGGTTTGTTCTAATGATTACTATTTTTATTTAGTTTCCTTGTTTATCCTGGCGTTTTCATTGTTAAAGCTATTACTAACTAATGTATTGTCACTTTTGTTTTGATGTGTATCTACTATCTCTATTTAAGCTTGTCAATGATCAAATTTAATTTCTTTACAAAAGTAATTAATGAAAATATTATATGGTTATATTAATACTAATGCCATGATTTATTAATAATGATACCATTATTTTAAAGTTTCAATGTTACCTTCTGTTTTCATCATCAAATTCGAATTATAGTGTTATATTATATAATAATGCGACATTAAATGTGAAACTGAAATAAGATATTGACATAAATTTAGTGAAATAGTGAAATCTAAATTCATGTAGTAAGGATAGCTGCTACTGCATTATTCTTGGAGTTTTACAAATAAACGTGCTTGAACAGGGATATTACTCAGGGGAAATATGTACCACGCAATTAAAACACTACTTATATTAGTGTAAATGTATGCAATTGAATAGCTATCAATGTAGCAAATTTTCAATTAATGCAATAACATATTCATTATTCTCAATATATATATAAATGTAAATTTTAAAAAATCAACTTTTCCTGTTAGTTACTCTAACTTAATTATTGCATGAACTTATTTCATAAGTAGAACAAAGTTTAATAAATCTACACAATTGCCTAATTACGTAAACGTTGAGTGGTTGAAATGGAATTCTTTTCCAAGGATTTGATAATAATCTGTGCAAAATGTGTGTCTAGTGCTTCGTTTTTATTGACAATTCGGCAGTTGTTCTGCAAAATTGATAAGTAAATAAATGCAATGGTTGTGTTC
>JAAEAF010013521.1:0-31431 GCA_011037195.1 Triatoma infestans | reverse complement strand
AGAGTATTTACACATACACAAACAAATAATGCTAGTTGTTCATTCTCTCTACATACTTAACTTCATTGGCTCCAATCTCACTGATTAACTATGTAATATTCCCTCATCTCTATTTCCAGCCAGTAACCAACTAACTTATTATAACTTCAAACCAAACTGGGTGCTTTCTCTCTTCTCTTGTTTTACCAAATTATTCCTGGAAATTCCTCCACCTTTTGGGCTACCTTTATCATCGCAAAACTTACTATATTAACTTTGCGCTCGGCTTTAGTCTAAATTATTAAAATGATAATTTATACTGAATATATTATTTAGTGAAAGATAAATTTGTATAAATGAGTTAATTATAATAATTATTAAGATATAGTTAATTAAAGAAAAAGTTCATTCGTTTGGAAAAAAAAATTGAAATAATTTTCTCAAAAAAAAGATTTTTGGGGAACCAGAATTGTGAGAAACTAAGATTAGAATAAAAATTATCTGATTGGCACTGTGAGGGCCGCCCTCTGTCTCAATTCAATGAGTGTGCCGTCAGTTTAAATTTAAACGGAACTAAGAGGCCGCAAAACTCCCTCTAAAATCAATTTTTTGGGGTAAATGTTTTAAATAAAAATGATAGATTTATATTTGTACCTTTAGCATTTGAAGTTCATACAAAATTCATTGGAGCCAATCATCGGAAAAATTCCAATCTATACTCCAAAAAACCTATCTATGGAGTCGCACTTCCGGTAAACCTATTTGCTTCAAATTTGGAATTCTAACAATGCTACTAATTTTTATTAATTACGCAGCTGGTAAAACCATATATATATACTGAAGTGGCCATTTAGAGGGACGCATAACGCTAGTATATAGCCTACGATTGCTTGTTCTTGAAATTCTTATTCACAATACACATAAACACACATACACACACACACACACACACACACAATCTGATACTAATTTTTTTACCAAAAATAGTGGACCTCAGTTTGAAGAACCCTTATGTCAAACAGATATTATTAAATATGCCCACCGATTTTCTGTAATCAAGCTAGAAATCATCTTAGAAATCTAGAAATCATCTAGAAACCTTAGCCTGGCTGATGAGAAGGCTAGCCACGGTCTTTCAGGCGGAGCTAGTCGCAATTATTACGGCGCCGAAATAAGAAGACGGGGAGTGCATAACTCCAGAATCGTCATTTATTCGGATAGCCAGGCTGCCCTGCGGGCAATTGACTCGTAAGAGATCAGCTCAAGGCTGGTGTGGGATTGCCTAGATGCACTCAGGAAAATTAGTAGCCACAATAAGGTTTTCCTGGTCTGGGTCCTTTGGGCATTCGGGTCACAGAAGCAATGAGGCGGCGGATCGCCTGGCCTGGGAGGATTCCATCGGAACACTTATCGGGCCTGAACCGTTCTGCGGCGTCGCAAGATGCCTCAGAAGTGCATCCATTAGGATGGTGGGCCAAGACCCCAGGCCAAAGGCAGGCGAAAACGTTGATTCATAGCTACTCGCCCAAGCTAACTGCAGAAATACTCCAATTAGGCCGGGTGGCCTTAAGGATAGCAGTTGGCGTTCTCACTGGCCATTGTAGACTTAAGAAGCACATGCACTGCATGAACCTGGCAACAGATAGCCTGTGTAGGTTTAGTCAGGAAGAAGAGGAAACAGGACTGCACGTTCTCTGTCAGTGCAAGGGGCTTGTATGGCTGAGGTTTCGCGTCTTTGTAGAGGAGAAGTTGGCGCCTGCTAGCCTCAGCCAGGGGCCCTCCAGGTCCATTAAGGCAGACAGGACTCGAGAAGGTGCTCTGATGGGAGGTGCTCTTAACCGTCCAACCTCCCCAGATTCCAAAGTTCAGGACTGGTGAGGAGTCTCCAACTTAGGGTGTGCCACAATAGACCCTTAGGGGTCGCGGTGGCGCAGGCTGAAGAGCCAATCCCTCCACAGAATCTAATCTAATCTAATCTAGAAATCGTCAAGGACTCCTAAGTCTAATAAAACAGGTAGGGCTTGAGAGAGTGTTCTGACCGGAGGTGCTCTCAGGGATCATTCAGGGAGTTTCTCTCCATACATATAAACAGGACTGGAGAGGGAATTCTACTTGTAGGCGCCATAGTAGATCCATAGGGGCCGCACTGGCATAGTATGAATAGCCCTTCCACACAGAATGTAATCTAATCTAGAAATCAATAGCGACTTTCTTCAAACTTTGGATGATAACCACTTCAATATTTCAAGCGCAAAAGTATTCACATTCAGCTTTGATGCCTTGAAAAATCAACGAGTATAATCCATTTCACCTGAATTTTTGATAATGCTAGGGCAAACTAAACGTTTAGTATAAATTCCAAGTTTCAAGAAAATTTGACAATATTATAATTGCATGAACATGCATATAAATTGTACTTATACGAAGAAAATAGTATGACTTTCATACCAAATTGTTTTCCTTTTCTTATTGCAGCGCTATAAACAATAGACATTACACAGATGACGAGGTAATGTATTATTTAAGTTTCAAACTCTTTTAAGCATTGTTTTTACTTTTACAAATTACTTTGACCCTTATTTGCAAAGTACCTATTGAAATAGATCTAAGTGCTATTTAAACAATACAATGTATATACTGTTAAAAGGTCATTAATTTTGATTTAAAATGGTACTTGTTAAGCTTTTAAGCTCCGCTATAGCCTCATTTACTTTGAGATAAACTCCTTGTTTACTCTGTTATCCTGGTTGAATAACACACTGTACAAAGTGACTCCATTCTACTGAGTCTCTCTCTAATAAGGTTAAACGGATAATTATAAAAACAAAGGCAAGAAAAATATTACATATTCAAATCAACCATCTATTTGACCTTTGACCAAAAAAAACATTACTGAAAATATATTATTAACACAGAGCAGGTTCAACAAACAGATGATAATTCTTTATTTATAATCTTGTTACTAGAAAAAACGGTTTTTCTCATAAGTAATAATTTGAGTAAATAACTTTAGGTCTGCCTTCCGAGTCACCACATTTTTGAAGTCTTGCAGTCACAGATTTCAAGCACATTATTGAGTTTTGATGCTTGCACTGTCTTTTGGACTACAATATAATCAATCATATTCAAGTATTAGCTTTTCAATGTGCTGAGAAGCAACATTTACCTGGGCAATGCTTTGTTTGATATCTATAAATTACAATTGTTTGAGAGCTTTGTGCTCTATAGTCCAAAGTCTAATAGTTTTATTGGGTTGCGTATAATTTTTTCAACTTGTAATTTTTTGCAATTCGTTTAGGAATCACCTTCAACCCTTCGGTTGGGGTACCAAAAAAAAATTTTTAATTTGATTTCATTATTAAACTATTACTAGTTAAAGAAACTATTTTACCATATTATGTAGTTTGATGTTTATCCTTATTTCCCTTTTATATTTATTTGTTTATTTTTAATTTCGTAATTCCCTGTTAGACTTTAAATACAGAATTATCTGTCTGTATAAAAAATAATTTATTTAAACTACTTTAATTTAATTCAATGCTTTTAACAAAATTAAAATGCTAAATTCAACACGCATTCAAACATTTTAATTCCAAGGTAGCAACAACAATAATCCATTTGCACTTAATTGTGTTCTTAATTGGGTATGCTACTTTCACAATTCTTCAAAACTATTATCTTGAGTTTTTTTTTAATTTCCTTTCATTGATTAAAATTGGTGATAAACAACTGATGATGTAATCTGCCATTAAGAAAATAATGGAGCATTTTTTTGGTTTTGCAAATATTTGAACTGCGTAAACTGTAGAGTTTAATTTTCAATAACATTATAATGGATTGTTGGCAGCAGAGTTGGCGATCAGAAATTAGATTGCCGACTAATAACTAGTAATCTAAATTTTTTTTAGTGATTAACGAATACAGACTGATCAGTTAAAAAAATAAAGCATCAGTTTAATAAAAAATGATTATTAGTCACTTCAAAATTTGACTAAATGAATGATTGATCATTCAGTTTAAAAAAAAAAAGAGATTGATTAGTCTCAGATTTGATGTAATTCTTAGTCACTTTTTTTATTTATTGAAGTGATTTAAAGTAAAACGTGATTAATGAGTAAAAAAAGATAATTTATTAAATGTACATCTTTTCGTGAGCACTGCCTGTTTAAATAAATAAATACCTCTGATGTAGGAGAGAAAAATTAGGAAATTAGAAAATAACATTTCATAAAATTATTTTATATTTCACCAATATTGCAGCACAAATAACCAAGAACAAACAATAGAAACAACCTAGTAAGAAAATAAGGTGCTATGGCTACCACACTGCACAGGAATACTGATATACATAATTATTTAAACATTTTATAACTTAAATTCATTATAGTGTTTTATCTTTTTTAAATAAATATCACTATTCATTTTTTGTTTTATTTATATTCACAATTTCAATGTTATTCATTCTGATTGCTTATAATATTTTTATACAATTGATGAGACAAGCATACCCTACATTATATATGTTAGTGTTTCAGAAGTAATGAGCTAGCTGAATGTGAATACAGTAACGATTAACTGGCAGTGTGTGTCAATCATTCACCACAAAACTTGTAATGACGACAGAGCACCATCAAATCATTTTTCAGGAAAAATATTAAAATAATAATAGAAGGTAGAAGGTTTATATTTATTTGTGGAGTTAATATGCCAAATTGAAAAAAAAAAAAAATATATATTGGAGGCAGTTTTCGAAACTAATTCTGCAAAACTCAGAAATCTAATCTGTAAATTCGCACTTTCGATTAACCCGATTGTTTTGAACTTTAGAGTACTAGAAAGCAATTTATTTATCTTTAATATTTAAAGGAGTTAGAACGTTCATTGCATATAGTGGAACTTTAAAGAGAATCTTAACAATGCAACTCTTCAAACCTATCAATCATCAAATTATGTAATTATGTTGTCAAGTAAAAATACTTTCTTATTGAAAACGAATTTTTAAGAAAATCGTTATTCGCGAGAAACCGTAAAAAAAAAATTGTATTCTTAAAGCTGCAAACCCGGGTGACGGATTTCGATCGAAACTTTCGTATTGGAAGCAATAGTGATATCTAACACGAACATTAAGCGTTTGATTTTTGAAATGATTTTCAAATCTTCAGGCCTTACAATTACAATAAGTTGTTTATATGGCAATGGCCAGAGGAGTTTTTAAGGATAAAACAATACTTTATTGCTCTAATTTTCGGGTACCATTGAATTTTCGGGTACCATTGAATTTTCGGATACTTGAAGAATGGCAAATTCAGGAGCTCTTCAACATTTATTGGAGAAAAGTTACATTATAGAACAGCATAGTAGTGAAGAAAAAGTGCATAGTTTTATAACAAATAAATGAAAAATTTAAATTAAATAAATATTAACAGAACAGATTGAGCATAAGATATTAAAAACAAGAAATTGTAACATAGAAGTGACAGTTAATTAAATGAAATGACATTAACAATAAGAGAAAATAAAAGAGATAAAGATACCTTTAGGGTAGGAGAGTAGTGGACGTTAAGAACGTTGAGATTGAAATGAAAACAGAATATTTTTAAATTAAAAAAAAATCTGGTGTGATACACTCACACAATTTTCTCTTACTCCAGTTTTCAATATTGTGATTGTGAACAAATTTTATAGTTAGTATATAGAATAGAATAGAATCGGGGGGTGGGGGGTGAGCCTCATTCCACTGCGACCTACAAATTGAGGTCTATTGTGGATCCCCTTAGGTCACAGAAGGTTACTTCGTCTTTGTTTAGTGTAAGAAAAATATTATTATAAGTTGAAGTTATAATTTCTTTGCCTTTTTTAAAATTGATAGAATTCGGATGGAGGTGAATTTGTTGGGATTCGGATAGAACATGTTTTGAATGGTTGGGGTAAGTGGTTAAAATAGAAGGATTATTGAAATCGATGATAGGATTAAAAGTCAGAATATGTTTAGAGAGAGAGAGACCAGTGCTGTCAATTTTTTTTAAAATAATGTCTAGTTCATGTTGTCTGAATCTTTTGTGTAAAAACTGTTTGGATTCACTTATGCAGCAAGCGTTGTAGTTATAATACATTGAAGTTTGTGTACCGCATATGTTTTGTTAGGTTTTTCAATAGAGTCTTTAATTTTTGAGAATAATTTATTTAGTTTGTTGGTTCTTTGATTTTCGTTTTTGAGGTATTTTGTTTACATATATATGCGCGCGCACACATACACATATTTTAGAATATTAGATCATACACAAAAAGATTTTTTTTTATTCAGAGATCTCCGAAACTTGTATTTCCATAAAAACTCAATTCTGAAAATTACAGCGGTAAGAGAAAGTAAAGATTATTTAAATTAATAGTACATATTGATGATTACAAAATATAATTACAGTTGAAATTAATAAATAATAAATTGAGTTATTATATATCCTTAAGTGTAAGTGTAGTTTACCTGATAAGCTTTTACTAAAGACAACCTAGATTTATGGCTTAAATTTTGATTTATTACTATTCAATGAAATCAGATCCAAGGTCTCCTTAGTTAGATGGATATAATATCAAATTGATACATTAGATACTACAATTTCAAAACTACCAGTCCGGTTTTAATAGTTATTATTAGATTTCTAATTTAACTTGTAAACTTAACAATATTTATAAAAATAAAATAACTAATAAGTTGTAATGCAATTGAAAATATTCTTCATAAATATTTTCTTTAGCTATGCTATAAAGACATTATTTTATAAATTTGACAGCTTAAAAATTAAATTAATTTTATCAATATTATAAGTAAACACTATAAAATACATATTTAGGTAACATATATCAGGATAATGGCGTGGCAGGTAATAAAATTAAAGAAAGGATAGTAGCCGTAGGAAGTGTTCTACGCTCTTAACAAGTATTTTCCGGTGGACCAGAAGAAAGTAATAGTATAATAGCAGCGGGTTGATGATGATGATGTAAATGGTTGTTATTGAATACACACACACACACACATACACTCACCCACAACTACTCACACTTTAGCCACAATATTATATTTTACCGTAAGCAGTGAGAGAGGGGATTGAGAATGGCCGAGCGAAAGCGTTGATTGGTGGCTAATACACTAGCGTTGGCGAGTTACCAGAACTCTTGCAAGATTGGCTAGCTGGTTGAGAACTCTTTGGCCTTAAAACGGCTTTGACAAAGAGCTGAGTCAGTTTATTATTACCTTGACATTTTTGATTATTGCTACTTTTGAGAGTTAAATGTAGACTCCTAGATGATTATTAGTAAGCTCTTCAAAGCCGCTTAAAGATTATTTCCAGACTTTTCTCGATTACGTTTTGCAGATTCTTCACATCTTAGTTCCAGAGTATTCATCAAATGTTGCTTTTAGTCCTTTTTTAGGCGTTGATTTCTAATTGTTGATTATTGGTTTTTAACTGACTTATGTACTGAAACTGAATACACTTAAATACGATTTTTTGTAGTTCATTATGAGAATGTGGCGCTGCTGGTGGTGGGAAATTGTTACTTCAGGGGATACTCGTCCAAAACATCCGGAATTGTAAGATATCAGTTCAGCAGCACTGAAGGGGCTGACACTGCAACAGAGGAGGTTGTAGATTGTAGATTGTTGTAGGATATTATTGCACTGCGACCTGAAAGATCTATTATGCCCTCCAGAGCCTTCTCAGTGCACAGCCGGCCTCCAAGCAGTATTCTCTAGCTGCAGACAACACTGCCCATAACCAGACAGTGAGTTATAGAGGCTCCTAGGAAGAGAAAATCTAAAGGCAGCATGCCTCCGCGTTGCTAGTCGAGTGCGATACCACTGAGTTAATCCCTTCCTTCTACCTTGGCTTACGCCAATTAACTAGGGACCGAGACCCTAGTTTGTGTACTGTGTTTGTCCTTGTCTGAAAAGAGTAGAGTATCTGTAGTTTAAGTGTTTTGTGTACTGGTGTGACGAAGTGAATGAAGAACTGAGCTGTGGTAATAACCCGTGCGGTCGCTACTCCCCAAGTAACTGCATACAATAGATACCCCTTGCGGGCAAACAGAGTAGTTTTATTCCAATACAAAAAGAAAGTAAATGAAATTAGCTATTTTTAAATAATATTCATTGCGATGCTAGCGATCTTAAAAAACCTTAGGAAAAGGCCTTGCTATATGCAACGCAAATAACATATTTCAGAAAGTGTGTGAGAAAAACAATGATATCATATAGGGGAAGAACCTGAAAGTAAAATCCGCTGGTGAAATTTGTCAAAAGACATGGTAAACATGATTTCATTCACCATCTTACGAGGTGTGTAAATTAAGTAATGAGACTGATTTTTTATCTTTTTTTTATTCAAATAAAATTACAATTCAACATTGTCCCCTTCAAAGTAACCACCTTGGGAAGCCACACAACGCTGAAGACGATTCTTCCATTCGTCATAGCAGTGCTGGAACTCGGATACTGGAATAGACTTCAGTTGGTCGGTTACGGCTGTTTGAATATTCTCAAATGTTCCAAAATGACGTCCCTTGAGGTGATTTTTCAATTTGGGGAACAAAAAAAAGTCACATGGACTCAAGTCGGGTGAATAAGGAGGCTGATGAGCTACAGGAATGTTATTACTGGCCAAATACTCATTAATAGAAATCGCGGTGTGACACGGAGCATTGTCGTGATGCAACACCCACTTGTTTTTTATTTTGGTCTCACACGCATGACTCTTTTTCGAAGTCTTTCAAGAACTTCTCGGTAAAAATGTTGGTTTACCATTTGGCATTGAGGCACAAATTCTTTGTGAACGATTCCTTGGCTATCAAAAAAGCAAATCAGCATGCATTTGATTTTTGACTTGCTCATTCTTGCTTTTTTGGCCTTGGAGAGGTTGAAGTGTGCCACTGCATGCTCTGACGCTTAGTTTCTGGGTCATACTCAAACACCCAAGACTCGTCTCCTGTAATAACACGTTCCAAAAAATTGGGATCGTTTTCAATTGCTCCCAAAAAGTCAAGGCTCCTATCCTTTCTGATGTTTTTTTGCTCTTGTGATTTTTCGGAACCATTTTTGCACAAATTTTTCTCATCCCCAATTCATTAGTCAAAATTTGATGAACGGTTGTGTGAGTCAAATTAAACTCTTCGCCGATCATTCGGACTGTCAAACGACGATCTGAACGCACGAGATCGCGGATTCTGCCAACATTTTCGTCGGTTCTTGAAGATGAAGGCCTTCCGCTGCGAGGCTCGTCTTCAATTGATTCCCTTCCTTCTAAAAACCTGTGCTCTCGACAAAACATTGTCTCCATAGGCCTGGCAAACGTTTCCGTTGCACTGTGCCCAAGTCTGAATCAAAACCTGATAGCACAACGTTGCTCGTAATTGATGTCACTCATTTTTAAAACGCACTGAAAAAACCTTGCTCACAAAAAAAGTCACTACGGACAGTGCAACAACTCTAGCATTTTCAAATTTGCACTGGACATGTATCAGATGTTTACTTGCCCGCGATGCCGCATGCTCCGCGTCTCCAGTGTTGCCAGATCGAACACTAGAAAATCAGTTTCATTACTTAATTTACACACCTCGTATGTGCATGGAAGAAGGCAACATTGCAGAGCAACTTACGAAGCAAAATGTTCAAGAAAAATAGCAATCCAAGAAATATCTGAGAACATAATATCGCCATTCGAGTTTTCAGACGATTCCAGTGAAACAAAAATAGAAAGATACTGCAGGACAGTTTAAATTGGAAGATCTCTGCAAAGCTGTCACGTGATTAAAAGGAGAAAGAAGAATTAAAAAAGAAAAAGAAGAAAACGACTTTTTTTAGTAACAGGAAATATAGCGACCATATAAAATTATTGAAATTGGGTTTTAGTGAAAACGAATGTTTTGAAGCCTCTTACAGTACAAAAAAAAAATGTTTTTAGCGAATGACTTCAAAAAAATGTTTTCCAGAGATATGTCTTGCCAGATCAAGAGAATTTTTAGTTTCTCTCATGGTGTAAGAGGCAGAATTGCGATCATAACCATTTTCGAAACAGGACATTCATGCGATTTACATGTTATAAGGTCCTCCTCTGTGTGTATATGTATGAACAAAATCTCTAAAAAACGAAAACTCAGAGATTGCACCAACTTATTTAGATATCACCATCGCATCTGACTTTAAAGTTTCGATCAAATTCCATCGGCCGAAAGTGCAACTTTTCTGATTAGCTTATATTATTTTCTCAGTAATTGCCCTAACCATTATCATTAAATCTCCCCTTGCTAACTACAAACTCACTACCTATTACTTTTATTGGTAACATTTTTTTTCTAGGAAATAGTTTTTGAATGGTTCTAAAACAGCTGAAACTTTGATCTTTCCTTTAAAGTGAATTTACAAAAAAAAAAAAAAAAAAAAAAAAAAAAAAAGCTGTACAACCACACACAATTTTCTCTTACTCCTGTTCTCAAAATTATAATTGACAAATTTAATAGTTTGTGTACCAAATTTAACGAAATTCGTCGAAACTGAAAAAAACTATTCAGTAAAAGCGCACTTCCGGTTTACTAAATTTCTTAAAACTCGGAATTTTGGCCATCTATTTATTTCTAATTAATTTTGTTTGGATGATAGAATTTGTATAAAATCAACTATGATAGCACTTTAGAGAAAAACATCACCCCTCCCTTCCACTAAAAGTGCCCTTAAATGAATTTGTCTCATAGAATAGTTTAAAATAAAAGTTGGTAGATCTTTGCATGTTTAGTTTATTACACCAATAGTTTCAAAGCCAAATTGAGCTATTTATGAGAAATCAATCGCGAAAAGTGAAAAAAACAATCAGTTAGTAAAAGATGGTTAAAACAACGGTATACCAATTTTTTTCCAAACTCGGAATTTCAACAACATATTTAATTCTAATTAACATTATTTAGATGATAGAATTGTCTAATAAACTGAAATAGCAGTTAAGATGAAAACCTAACTCCCTCCCCCAGAAATGCCCTTAAATTAATTTTTCCGGAGTTGTAGCTTTTTGTATGTGTAGGTGATATATCAAGTATAAAGAAAATCGTCGGAGCCATTTTTGAGAAAATTACAAAAACGTAAAAAAAATTAACTAATAAAGTGGTACTTCCGGTCGAGGAATTTTGACAGATAACCCACTGTCAGATCCCATGGTGATACCAAAACCTAATAGCAAGTTTCAGGTTTCTACGGTTTTTCGTTTTTGAGCTATGCTGTTCACATACATACATACACACACACACACACACACACACATACCATATTTGGCAAAAACTACTTTTTTTGACTCAGGGGACCTCAAAACGGATATTTCCGGTGAAAACTCGATATCGAAAGTTTGACCCGATTACAGTACTTCCTCTTACTAGGAGTAGGAGAAAGTAATACGAGTCTAACTACCTACATAATGTTTAGATACAGGAAAATCAATCTAGAGTTTCAAATTTTGAAGAAACTGTTAAATAGAAGTGCGATTTATCAGATTAGGTTTCAGAGTTTTTCATGATTTTCTCAAAGAAGTCTACAGTTACTGTCTTTTAACTTAGAATGCTAACCAAACATACTTAAACCTATTACTTTCTCTTTTTTTTTTTATAGGTTTAAGAGATACTTTGGCCTCAACGGTACTCCGTATTGCATCCAGTAGTTACACCACCAATGTTTAGTATTTGTTTGAGAATTCTGATTGTTGATCGTGTTATCTAAAAAAATTCTTAAAAAAATTTTGTACTGTAATTAAAGCCATGCAAAATATACAAGATTTTTATCAACAAGGAAATGAAAGAAACATATAAAGTAACATTTATACCATGTTGGTTAGAGTATAAAGGTAATACGTGCAGAGTATATTTGTAGTGTGTTGTGTTGTAGTGGGGCCCCTGTAGTAAATGAGGCTCGTTTGTTATATTGTAGGATGGCGTGTATTTCAAGTAGTCACAAGTATGGCCAAACTACAATTATATATGACATGGACAAATAAGGCGATGTTTTTATATTATTATATTATTCTATGATATATTACAGTTCATTTTTATATATGTAATTATTTTCTTAGTTTTAATTTTATATATTATATTTATTGTGCATATATTATTGGTGCACAGTTAATTTTACCTTTTAATTAAAAATCCTTAGTATAAATATCTTGTTGCCAATACAAGTCTAATAATTCTTAATCATATGAGCACTAAATGGGTCTTTATAGAAAAAAGAAAAGAAAGTAGTCTTTTCAGCTGCAACCTCTTTCCCTTTCATTGCCTTAGTTACAACAGTAATAGAAGGTATTATGATCGAATTTGCCCGTAACTATTGACATTGTTGGGGCTGCCTTTTAAGGCAATTTGATAATCGTAAGTTATCTCTTTAAGGAACTCGAAACTTCAATCCATTGCCGCGGAATATGGAGCTGAAATAACAACCACAGCCTGCCGTTGCAATAAAAATGTTAGACGAGATGGGAAACCAGGCTCATTAGTAGGATTCTCTAACGGTTAGCGAGGGCACAGAGGCACGGCTACAAATGCGCAGATACTCAATGTTTAATTGGTAATTGTTTATATTTTGTTAGTGCTGATTTATAATAAAAAAATAGTATTGAGAAAAAAAAATGTATAGAAGTCGACCTTCATTTTTGGGGGCACAAGCATCCTTGAGGCTCATTGAAGCCCAGATCTTTTTCAGTGCATTGTCGGCTTCCAGGCATTCGTTTGTTACAGACAGCACTTCTCATCAGCATACATGATGTGACAGAATGGAAGAAGATGGAACAATTCCTGAAGGCAAACCAACCAACTTCCTCCCACAAAACAGATCACATGGACCCTAATATCACAATTACGAAACCTTTCCTCGGCTCGTGAACGCAAAGATAAAGCTTTGCCGGACCGGCTCACGATCCCGTGGTACCATTTTGCAGAGAGAACAAGTCCTCTACTTAAAGGCCTAGATTTGTCACTGGCCCGGGCCTACACAGGCATCGCCTAAGCCCAGCCTATGCACAGCCTACGGTTTCACCATATCCTTCTGACACCGGCTTGGACTTTCTTCGACCCCATTAGCGGACATTCTTCCCTCATTCCTTTCTCGTTCGATACCAAGTGGTCTTTTAGTACTAAGGGGTCGTTTTACAAGAGAAGGATGTGGCTGCAGTGCAAGGCCTCCCCATGGCAGAGGGCCCACCCGGCACTCCCCCGCTTGGCCTACTTACGCCTATTACGATTGAGTTGTACGCTCAACCAGCGCGTGGAGGCCAAACCTGGTTGGCCGCCACTACCAGATCGTAGAGAGCTGACTCTACTTTAGCTCTGGTGGGCCGCACCCGCTAGTCGTCAAGTACGTCGGCAAGTGTATTCATTTATATTGCGGTAAATCCACTCGCTGACATGTTATTGTGAGAGAATACTGTTCCCGAAGGCAAACCACTGTACACAAAACAGATACAGACTCGACCATCATCACAGCGAATCCTCGACCACCACGAAACCTATCTTCAACTCGTGAGCGCGGGGACACAACTCCGCCAGGCCAGCTCACGATCCACTTTGCAGAGGGAACAAGTCCCCTACTTAAAGGCTAGAATAGTCACTGGCCTGGCCATGGACAAGCCTAAGCTGACCTACGGTTTTACCACATCCTCCTGACACCAGCCAGAGTGAACTGTAGACATAGAGACGTGATATCTGTATCGAGAGAATACTGTCCGGGGGCCGGCAATGCTACCGGAGAAGGCTCCGGACGCCAATCCCTGACAATCAAATTATCTCAATGAATGTATTGTAAATCAGTGATCTGCACAGATCTGATCATACAGATCCTCATATAAAAAAATTGATAAAATCAATAAATAAATATTTGAAAAATATTTCAAATAAAGGTGATACATTTATAAGTTCATGCATTCCATGTTTAATGAAAATTAAACAATTTTATGGGAGGCATTTACGAGAGAAAATTCAGAAACCATTCTATTAATCGCGATTCCGAGTTGTCGTTTTTTCAGTTGGAATTCTAGTAGCAGTCTTCTTACTAGTATCTATATTAGAACCATACACTATACTGAAGTGGAACTTTAGAGAAAAGTTTACTGGCAGACCTCGTCAAAAAGAATTTTACTCTATTCAATAAATCGCAATGGCGGTCGGTGGGGTTTTGACTGAAACCTTTTTGTCAGATGTGGGCGTTGCTCTCGAAATATCGAGTTTGAAGTGGAATATCAAGTTTGAACAGCACTCACATATACACCACACACACATATATTCACTAAATACCATTTCTATGTACTTAGTTAACATGAAATCAGTATTTCTGAAAACTCAAAACGATCGCAATAATTTCTCTTAATAAAAAGAGAAAGTAAAAAAAAATAATCTGGTGTGATGCATACATCTTTATTTCTAACATAAATAGTATGATTGATAATGACATGAGAGGAGTTATCCAATAGTAGCTCTCATAATGAATTAATTACTGACCTCTCCGCCACGTGGAAAAATCACTTGTCCAATCAGGAAGATGCCCGCAAGGGATATCTGTAATTACTTGGAGAGTAGCGACCCCACGGATTACCACAGCTCAGTACTCCACACACTTCGTCAGAACAGTACCCCAATACACTTAAACTACATACTCTCTATGCTTTACAGTTAAGGACAAACACAGTACACAAACTAGGGTCTCCGTCCCTAGTTAATTGGCGTAAGCCAAGGGAGAAGGAAGGAATTAGTTCAGTGGTAGCAAGCTGGACTAGCAACGCGGAGGTCTCGGGTTCGACCCAACATGATGCCCTTAGATTTTCTCTTCCTAGGAGCCACTACAACTCACTGTACGGTGATGAGCAGTGTTGTCTTAGCTAGAAAACACTGCTGGGAGGCCTGCAAGGCATTGAGAAGGCTCCAGGGGGCACAATAGATCTTTCAGGTGCGATAATCCTCTACAACAATCTACATCTACACATCAAGAAGATATGAATAAGCTCTGATCTATTGAGGATTAGAATAAAAGGTAAGGCGAGAATGAAGTTTCTTGAATCTGGGCGAGATTAAGTCTTTTGTATGGATGGTTCTATTGGAGACGTAATATGGAACATTGGTTATTCAGCGTGGAATTTTTGACTGTAAGATTTGAAGATGATAAAGTTTGGAATGCTTAGCTGAATACCATAGTTTGAGTAAATTAAATTCATAAATTTTGCTACTAACTTATAATTTTTCACGCTGAGCCAGTGGCACTTCCATTAACACATGAATTTCCCATATGAATTTCGGAATAGTAATAAAATTAGCATTAATAGCAATAAAAATTTGTTGTTTATTTAGTGGTTGTTTAAGTTCACAACTCATAGTTAAATTATCGGATAGTTACACAAAATTTATAAAGGATTTAAGTTTAGAAATTTATATGTATTATTACATAAATATTTATGATATCTAAATATTTTCAATTTCAATTTTTTTAACAGTTTAATATATTAAATTATAGAAATATATACCTTAGCGTGCGCATTGTTAAGGAAAAAATATAAGTGGGGGGATATAATTAAGTGAAGATATACAGAAAGAAGGAAAAGAGAGATAGAAAACTTCAATGTCCAGCGGGTTCAGAATAATTGGTGCTTGTTTTAGATTTAGAGTGAAGGAAAGAGAGTCATGTAGCCTGCCTGTACAGCCGACACCACTAACACAACACCAGAAGTGGACCGGCATAATTAATGAGACAAACCGGACTTCATTAGTTCTTCTCATTCTTTACAGCATGGAGGGCCTGTAATCCAAACCAGAGAGTGGACTATACTCCTTCCTCTATCCCTATACAGAGAGGGCTAGCTGTTTACTGGACATTGCAGATTACTTCAGTCCTTTATCACCATCTTAACCCCCCTATACACATGAAAACAAGATCATTGCCAAAAAAAAAAAAAGGAGGGGGATTATAAAGCCCATAAAGTAGAACCCAAACACTTATCTTAAAACAAAATTTACATTATTTTATAAGATAGGAGAATGACTTTTATCTCATATTAATAGATTTTTATTCATTGATCTAGGATTATATAATTTTTTTTTTTTTGAAATAAATTTAATAAATTTTATCTTCTTGTCAAGATTAATAAGTTATTTAGCCGGGAATATAATTAATTTATCATCTTGATCTTGATTAAAGATGACATGATTCTAATCTTATTAAACTCTTATTCAATGTAATAATAGTGACTTCAATTTGATTAATAAATTTTTACAAAAAAAACGACTGCTTTAAATATACAGATGTTTTAATTAATATTATATTCTAATAATAGTGTATAATTAAATTATCATCAGAAAATAATGATGTTATAGATCTCACAGTTGTTAGACAATAATGATATGTTCTGGTATCAGAGCTGACCGAGCAAAAATAAAAATGCTTTTATTTGGCCTGATTAAATAAGCAATCTCAGAATCAATCGTCAATCAATCAACTTTTGCATACACTTCTAGGTAATGGCGAAAACAATTTTTCTTGACACTTTGCAAATGAAACTGACGACACAAATGACATAATGTGTCTTGTAATTTGTACAAGGATTTTCTTATTTATGTTGTAACAGTTTCGGCCTTAAGAAGCAATTTGTAGCTTCTTAAAGCCGAAACATCCTATAATGTAAATAGATAGGATTACCACCTCGAATTACTTCTCTCGAATCTTAAAAAAAAAAAAAAAAACTGATGGCCATAAATGTACAATAAATATTATTATTAGTTCTTAAAACGAGTCAATATTAATTGTCATTGACGCTCGGAGCTTTCTCCGTGCACTGCCAGTCACCTCCGGCAGGCCAAGATCTCTCGTTACAGCCTACACTGCCCATCACCGGACAATAACCTGTTGAGGCTCCTAAAGCTCAAATCTAAGGGCAGCCCTGCCTAGGCCCCTAACCAACGTAAGTCCAGCGCAATACAACTGAACCAATCCCGCTTCTTTAGTAATTTAGTAATTTTTTTGGTTTACCTTTCCCTAGTCACCCAAAGCAAAGAAACTTTATTCGGTATGTACCAGATAAATTAATAGGTATTTTAGAGCGAATGAAGCTGAAAAATTATATTAAAATCAAAAAGTAAAACTAAATGTGAAAGGCAATAGACTAAAATACATGCAGAAATTATTAATTTGTATTTTTTAAGGCGCGTCAACATCTGTGGAATGGGAGCCCACAATTTTTTCCACATTACAGACAATACTGCCTATCACCACAGTAATTTGTAGAGGCTGCTACTTTTATCCACTTTTACAGTCAGTCCTTGTAGGTCTTTTCGAATATCGTCCGGCTACTGTGATGGATGCAAGAAATTATATCTATTTCAAATGAAGAAAATTATGAGAAAAATGCGAGCTTGTTGGCAAAAAGGGTAACCCAGGTAGAAGAAGTACAGTTACAGGAAAAGTTCATGAACCTTGTTAGCATTGTCTACCCCTTCTTTCGGCACAGGAGCCAGATTTGAACGAACAATTAGAAGACATTCCTTCAACGACAGTCTGAAAGAGACAAACCCGACAGAACACTTTCAGGACTGTGCCCATTTCTAAGTTAAAACATAAGAGTTTATTTCAACTAATTTCAGTAAATTAATAAGCATATTGCTGTGTTATTGAATAGCATTTAAATATCTTTAAAGAATATATTTAATTTAATCTACCAGTGGTTTCTTAATTATTCTTATTACTTACAAACACAAACCCCTTTTCAAAACCGCTCGTGCTACACACTACCACTAAACAGCATACCAAAAACATTTCACTACCACTTTCCAACTTTTCTTATTAAATTTTCCTAGTTTTTATAGACGTTGCCCTCCCAAGAAAACTAATCCTTAACTGAAATAGTTTTACGGGCATTCTTAACAGTATTAGCGGATTCTTTAAGTTATACTAAAAATGGAGAGCTCATGTATATTAATCTTAATGGCAGGAAGCAGAGATAATAACAGAATAATCTTCTGCCTAGATAATAACTAGAGTAAGAATTGTAAATTTATACTATGTAGTTTTTGCCACAATTTAGCAGTTGAAAATGCGGCTAGAAGATTTTTTTTATTGTGGTGGTGGTTGGTTCCGCAGAGCTGGAAAGCATCAGAGACATTTTCCGTGGTAGCCTGCTTCATTTGTGGTCATCGACCGGTTTCGGGCGTTCGCCCATCTTCAGAATGCGTTTTTTAGACAGTGTGACAACACAGACTCGCACAGAGCAAAGTTAGTTTCACACTAACTGAGACGTATTTTTAAAAAACTAAACTCTTAAACTAGGTAGAGGGATGTGGCCAGATGGGTGGGAAAACACGTGTTTGGGTTGTTAAAGGGCAAATTTTTTTTCTTACAGTGGACACAACACGTGGGGTTCTAATCTTTAAACTCTGTTGTTGGAGGGAGATTTACTTTACAATTAACTAACCAAAATATAAAGAATATAAGAAATACACAAAATAAATTTATATAAAATTAAACAACGATTAAACTAACATTTAAAATTCATTCATTCGTTTAAAATTGAACGATTTTTTATAATTAAGTTTTTCCAGTTCCAAAGAATTAAGAAATTCCAGTCATTCATTCACTTTTTCACGCAACCTTCATATCCTCGCAAGCATGTATACCTAATTATGGTTTTTTTTTTATATAATTAAGTTTTTTATTATGCATCCCACAAACCATATCACATCATCACTCACATACATCATCCAAATCGAAAAATCTATTTCAAACTTTTGTTGCGTGTAAGGTTCGGCATTGTAATTGTGTTTCTGTTGCTATTGTGGGAAGAGTGTTCTGAATAATGGTTCAGCAAATTTTGTCTGTTCATTTATTAAGTTTTGTGTTTTTCGTTTATATATTTCGAGTTGTTCTACTATGTCAAGTCGTCGTCCTTTGTGGCCACAGTGTATTAGTTTCATCGTGGTCGTTATGTCATCGGGTTTGTGTTTGTTAGTTTTTAGATGATTGGCGTAATTTGAGTCAACTTTGTCGTATTTGTATGATCTGATGTGTTCGGTAAATCGTTCTTGATTTTTCTGCCGGTCTGCCCCACGTAAATGTTGTCACAGTCCGGGCACTTCAACTCGTAGACCCCACTGCTGTCATACACGTCAGTGAACTCGGTACGAGTGCGGAGCTTTTTGCCTAATTTGTTGTTTGTCCGGAAGGATGTCTTAATGCCCAGTTTTTTGAAAAAATTTGTGAGTTTGTACGTGTGGCTTCCAATATATGTGAATGTGGCGAATTTGTCTGCTGTTTCTTTGTCAGTCCTATTTCGGTGGTGTGGTTCGTTTTTGAGGAGTTTATTAACGATGTTTGTATTGTACCTACTGTTTTCAGCTATTTTGAAGATTGTCTGCAATTCTTGTGCGTGGTTCGCGGGTGTGAGGGGTGTGTATTTAAGTCTGTTCGTTAGGTGTCTAAGTGCAGCTAGTTTGTGTTGGGTGGGGTGGTTGGAATTGTGCGGTATGATAGCATCTGATGTAGTTGCTTTTCTGTATATTCCGTACTCTATTTTATGGTCGGTTCTTGTGAGTTTCATGTCCAAGAAGTTGGGGGTGTTGTTCGTTTCTTTTTCGTACGTGAATTTTATTTTCTTGTTTATGTTGTTAAGGTAATGTACTATTTTGTCTACGTCTATGTCGTTTTGCAATATGAGGAATAAATCGTCCACGTATCGTGCATAAAACGTTACCCCGAACTCCTCTTTCAGTTTGGGTACGTAAGTTTCCTCCATGTTTTGTATAAATATTTCTGATAGTATGGCCGATGTGGGGTGTCCCATTCCCAGTCCGTCGGTAGCGAGGTAGAACTTGTTGTTAAATCTAAAGTAGTTTTGTGTCGTTGTGGTTTGTACTAAGTTCGTGAGTTGGTGGACGAATTGCATGGATTCTTCTCGTTCCAACTTCTGTTTCATTAAGTCCAGTGTGTCCGTGATTGGTATGGAGGTGTATAGATTGGTAATGTCAAGGGACAGCAAACGGGAATTGGGGGTGAGTTTTATATTTTCTGTTAACTGGATTAGGTGTTGTGTGTTTCTTATATTGTAAGTGTCATTCAGTTTTACTTTGTTTTTTATTACCGTTGCCAGATGCTGTGTCAACTTGTATGCTGGTGCCGTTGTGTAGTTTACGACGGGTCTGATGGGAATATTGGGTTTGTGTATTTTTGGAAGTGCATTTAGAATGGGTGCTGTAGGGTTCATGCAAGATATTTGAAGGCTTCGCGGGGTGGTATTACTAGTGTTGCGTTCTTTATAGCAATTTTTACTTGTGTTGGAAGTTTTTTGTTGGGTCCTTTTTGAGTTGTGTATATGTATTGTTGTTTATGAATTCTAGGGTTTTGTTTACGTAGTCGTCGTGTGTCATTATTACCGTGCTGTTCCCTTTGTCGGCTTTTGTGATTATAAGGTTATTATCTTTGAGTTTTTTCCGTATTCTACCGGCAGTTCTTTCTTCTTGTCCGTCTGTGTTACTGTGCGTTTGTTGTTTCTGTAAGTCTTTTATTATGTTTGCGGCGATATGGCGAGCGTGTTCCTGTTCACCGTGTGGTAGTAAAGTTATCGCAAGTTCAGTGTCAATGGCAAGTTGTTCAATGTTCTTGGTGTGGTTCGTGCTCCTGAGATTGTATTTAAGTCCCTTGTCTAGAAGTTCGGTTTCGATTGGTGTAAACGTAATGTTTGTGAGGTTTACAGTTCGTGGGTGGAATGCCTGGGTTTGTTGTTTTTTGTATTGAGTGTTCTGTGATTTTTGGAGGTTGTTGAGTTTTTTGTTAGTGTTTTGTATTTACGTTCCATTTGTTTAGTAAGTTTGTCACTTATCTGGTTGTAGTAATGATTAAAGATTGAACTAGGGTATCGATTGGCAAGTTCAATGTGTGTGTCTTTCAGCTCTTATATTCTTTATATTTTGGTTAGTTAATTGTAAAGTAAATCTCCCTCCAACAACAGAGTTTAAAGATTAGACACCCACGTGTTGTGTCCACTGTAAGAAAAAATTTGCCCTTTACCAACCAAAACACGTGTTTTCCCACCCATCTGGCCACATCCCTTGACCTAGTTTAAGAGTTTAGTTTTTTTTAAATACGTCTCAGTTAGTGTGAAACTAAGTTAGCTCTGTGCGAGTCTGTGTTGTCACACTGTCTAAAAAACGCATCCTGAAGATGGGCGAACGCCCGAAACCGGTCGATGACCACAAAATGAAGCAGGCTACCACGGAAAATGTCTCTGAAGATTTTTTTTAAGTTGATGCGAAATTTCTATATCCAATTTGGATTAAGTGATATCAATATTCTCCCTCGTGGCATTCATTATAAAGACTGGCTGATATGAAAATAAATATCGGAGGGCGCAAAAAGATCCAACTGAGGCTTAAGGATTTAAATCAATTGGATAAGCACACCGGCTACTAAACTAATTCAGATTGTATTTGATTAACAATAAAAATAGTTTCTTCTCATGCATTTCCTATTTATTTGTTGATAATTGTGTTATATTCCAGTTAGATGTAATTTACACACGCTTAAATTCAACGATTCAGATTTCAATTTGTTTAAAGGATGTTTACAGAAACGATAACCAATTCACTGACGGTTTATTGAGGAACACTAGACGGTTAATGGTAAAAACCCATCAACTGTGATTAACTTAGAGATTTATATCTTATTTAATTTTGTGAAATTCCATCTAGAATGTTATTTATAGTATGTTAGGTAAACAGAGAAATAACCGGGTTATTAAGAAGATTTTTATTTTATTTATTTTTAGTAATGACCACCCTGTTGAAAGAATGATATTTAGTATGAAAGGTCAAATAGGTCGGCATGTCTGTACAGGCGTGACCAACACTATATATATGTTCCTTACTCGTTTATATTATTATAGTTGCGCCTGCCTATTCGAATCGTTTATTGCTACCCCATAGCAAAGAGGCACATACCCCTGCTGTGGCCGAGTCCAAAAATACAAATATTGGTTTAATGAATAAATAATGAGATTTTTGTTCTGGTCTGATGATTCTGCCTCCTTTCAAACATTCATTATAGACCTTCATCAAATAGGCATCATAATTTTAATTCCTTTATAAAACTTATTCGCGCTTATAAATAGTAATTATCTTTTTTTCTTAGATATGAAATAAAACAATATTCTTTTTATTAAAGTTTGGCAGAATTTGTTTACTCATATTCTTTATTTTGTTTTATATTTTTTTTTTTTTTTACTTTCTCTTACTCCTAGTGAGAGGAAGTTTTGTAAACATGCCCAATTTTCGATATCGATTTTTCACCGAGCATATCCGTTTTGAGGTCCCCTGACTCCAAAAAAGTGGTTTTTAGCAAATGGTATGTGTTGTGTGTATATGTATGTGAACAGCATGACTCGAAAAGAAAAATCGTAATAAGTTCAAACTTGATATTCCGTTTAGGTATCACCATGGGATGCGACAGGAGGTTATCTGTCGAAATTCCTCAACCGGAAATATCACTTTACTGAATTTTTACTTTTTTGCAATTTTCTCAAAAATGGCTTCAACGATTTTCTTCAAATTTGATATATCAACTATACGTACAAATAGCTACAACCTTTATTTAAACATTTCTTCGGGAAAATTCATTTAAGGGTCGTTTTAGGGGAGGGGTGGGGTTAGGTTTTCTTCTAAAGTGCTATTTCAGTTTTCTATACAATTCTATCATCTAAATAATATTGGTTAGACTTAAATATGTTGTTGAAATTCGGAGTTTAAATAATATCGGATGAACGGAAATGCGTTTTTATTAAAAAGTATTTTTCGGATTTCTGCTGTTTTCTCTAAACCCACTCCAAGTATTCTCTATTTAAACTTGTAATGTGAACTGCACATATAAAGAGCTACAAAGTTTATTTGTAACATTTTTTTCTGGTAAAGTCATTTAAGATGGCTTTTGGGGGTGGGGGGTGGGATTATGTTTTCGTCTAATGTGCTATCATAGTTGATTATACAATTCTAACATCCGAACAAAATTAATTAGAAATAAATAGAGTGCAGAAAATTCCGTGTTTGGAGAAAATCAGTAAAACGGAAGTGCACGAATTTCGTCCAACTCCAACAATTTCATTAAATTTGGTACACTAACTATAAAATTTGTCAATTACAATTTTGAAAACTGGAATAAGAGAAGGTTGTGTGAGTGTTTCACACCAGATTTTTTTTTATAATACCTTACTTTGAATACTCTGAATTCTAATGTTTTTTTTTTTTACTACTGTAAGAGTAAGTTTGCAATTGTGTTAACTTTCCGAAATAAGTTTCACCGGAAACATGTTTTGAGATCTCCTGCGTATGAAAAAAATATTTTTAGCAAGTGGTAGTAAATGGTCTATATACAGGGTGTACCAGGGTTAAACGGCAAATCTTCAAGGATCGATTCCTTTGATAAGAACAAGAAAAAATGGTCTTCTGGATATTGTCCGAAAACACTTCGTTATTGAGTTAAACGCGAAAAGTCTAGGTTTTCCTACTTTTCACATTTTTTTCTCAAAAACAATAAATTTTATTGAAAAATATACTGAAGCAAATGTCCTAGAAAAAAAAATTCTAAATTTACGACACCTACCAACAAAATGTCGATTAATGGTTTTAGTGATCCAAAAGATAAACGGATTTTTTCGAAACAGTAAATGTAGGGTTCCATTTAGTTATTTAATATTAGGATATATTAAAAAGCATATTTCTAGAATTCAAAGTTTGAGGCTCAGGTGCCAATGACCATAGATATTGACGCGCCTTAAATTTAAAAAAATAACAAAAAAAAAAAGCATCTTCTTTCGTATAGCTAGAAATAAGTCTTTGATGCTGTGAACGGATCGGATTTTGTTAATACAATGCACTACCGGGTCAAGAACTGCTAATAAGTTTTCTTGATGAATTATTCAATGTGTTCTTGATAATCTCCTTTTTCTCTTTAAGTAATATAAAATAATTATTATATGTAATTGTAGCAGGCAATGGTGATTGATGAATTGTAATGAAGGCGTACAACGGTTTATTTAACGATACGGTGTGAGGAGATATAAATGGATAGAGGAGAGAGTGATGTTGTTAGTAGCGTGATGAAGGTGGTGGAATGGTAGCATTGGCTGATATGAGTGGTTAGTTATAACTGTTGTTTTTTTCTAATGGTTGATTAACGTTAAATTAATGGTAGGCTAGCTTGGTAAACTTTTCAAAGTTAATCTTGTTAATTCTTCTCCATTTGAAGTTGATCTCGCGGCAGAATGTTTATTCTTTATAGTTAATCTGGTCACTGATTGTTAAGCCTTCAGGTGGTTGGCTTTTTTATTCAATTTCACCTACCGCTAAAGATAGCTTCTAGATGGGAGATTCACTGTCAAAATATTTGCCAATACATTGTAGTGAGCGTAGTTGACATGCGCCTGGAAGGTTCAATGGTGGTGCCTCGATACGGCAGCTTAAGCAACTATTGAGCCTAGCTTTTGTATGAAGAATTTGATGGCGATTGGTTCAATTACGATATTTTAATGTTTTAAGAATGAGACAAGAGGTGATAATAATCTAAAAAAATAATGTTAAACGTCTATCTGTACTTTTTGCAATTTTCTGCCATTTTGCGTTTTCATAATGTCATAACATTTTTAGGCCAATAGCGCAAAAATCTAAATTTATACTGTCTTTGAAGTCTGCTACCGCCACGCAAATACGGCTGAACATTTTTTGTTAGAACTGTGATGGATGCAAGAAACTTGAAATAATATTAAATTATAAATAAATCAAAATTAAGAAAAAGATTGACATTCCCTTGCAAAAGGACAAGACCAGGTATACAAGTCCAGTTACTTGTACGGTTCAAGAACAATTATGGCATTGTACTACCCCTTCTCCTCACAGGGGAGGAATTGAAGAAACAAAGAGAAGAGATATTTTAAGGACAGACTTGTGCTAGAAATCAAGGTGAAAACATATACCAGTATTACGTTATAAGAAATTATTATATTTTATTGTGATATTCAAGGTAACTTAATTTCTCTTAGAGAATATATATTTAATTCAAACTACCAGTGTGTTCTTAATTATTCTTACATTCTATCTCAAGCAACATTTGCAAACATAACATTACATTTAGCACAAGTCTATCCTCAAAATATCTCTTCTCTTTGTTTCTTCAATTCCTCCCCTGTGTGGAGAAGGGGTAGTACAATGCCATAATTGTTCTTGAACCGTACGAGTAACTGGACTTGTATACCTGGTCTTGTCCTTTTGCAAGGGAATGTCAATCTTTTTCTTAATTTTGATTTATTTATAATTTAATATTATTTCAAGTTTCTTGCATCCATCACAGAACTTACAAGTTGCTGCCCTTAAAGTATGGACTATCTTTCATTTCATTGGCATTATGAGGTTAAGTGCATCGAAAAACGCTAAATAACTCCATAGTTTTTGGCTGCTGAGTTTATGAAAGAAATGTTACAGAACCAAATTGATAAAATGCAATTTGCAAAAACTTATCTTGTAATTAACAAATCTCTAATATTTTTTTAGCATCTGAAAATTAATAAAAAAAATGAAATATGAGTTTCTTACAAAAAAACTTCTCGTCGCATTCATTGTTACATCATCATGATTTCATTTTACTTGAAAGCGTAGCTTTAGTACTGCATTGGAGATTCATTACCTTTACACCATCCACAAATTTACGTTTGTATATTTTAAATTAAATATATCATATTATAGTTGAATAATTTTGTAATGAATCTTATTTATAGATTCAGAAATATAATAAATTTACTATAATACAGACAAAGTTTAAAAGTGTTAATATTTAATGCAGTAAGGAGGATAATTCTAAAATGGTGATTTTTGTTTTTGTTTTATTTGTTTTATACTTTTGAGTTCTTAATGGAATCTAAAAAAGAAAATAAAAAGGAAATAAACGAAACAAAGAATTAAAAAGAAGAAAAGGAAAGATAGAGGCTTGAAGTAAGGAAATAAATTGAGAACGTACTGCACACATTGGATCGTGATCTCAGTGTGACTTACTATTGCCTGCGATTGATAACTCCAAGCTAGGCTATTAAAATCTTCTTTAATGGTCCGCCTTTGGAATAAAACAAAAGTTAATCAGATATATATATACTCGTGTATATATATATAACTTTTGTGTTCTTTCGTATTTTCTAAGCACTGTATGTATTTGTATTACTAAATATTACTACTACTAAGATATTAGAGTGAATTATAATATTTTGTATGGCGGATATCTTGAAAGATTGGTACCATTTATTTTCTACACCCTATCTTTTTTACTATATCCAGTTACCTGCCAAGAACAAGGCGCCCCAACTGAGAACAAGCAGAACTTTCTTCTATTCTAATAAACTACTTTAATCTGTTCTAAATGGGAGCCCTCTTAGCCGTTCTCTCGCGCCATTCTCATAAGTAACTACCAACTATATCGCTACACACCTTTAATTGAAGAAATAAATATCGGAGAACCTTTTTTTTTTTTTTCGATTTCTACTTCTTTATCCAAAAACGTTTTTCGGCGAAAAAAACACACTCTTTAGTGGATGTTACCAGCTACTAACTTGGTGCTCACGTAAGAAATACATAAATTTTATTATACGATAGAAGTTAAGTAGAAGAAATGGTGGACTACTGCCTTGTAGAGACCACCGGCACGACAAGGTTTTCGTTTTTTTAATTTTTTTTTTTTTTTTTTTTTTTAAACAACACATCTGTAACATGGAATTTGTAATATCAAAAGAATGATCATAATTTACGTAAAAGTCGGGAAAAGACCTCCCAATACTCCAGAGCATTCTACAGTTTTTTTTATTTTTATACTATATCCATCATTTAAACGATAAGTTATGCTTAATAATTATTATAGTTTTTAAAAACGGAAATATCATAAAACGCATATTGATATATGTTGTTAATCCGGGGGGGGGGGGTTGGGGAGCTCTTTTGGGGGGGGACCACCTTGTACCTTTCACGGACGTATTCCAAGGGAATGCTTTCCGGTCCCCAATGCCCTCACACAAGCGCATTGTAGAAATAAAAAAAATAACTCCACGTTGCTCCAACTCCTTTCCACGCTCGGATCACTGTTCCGTATAGATCCGATTTATCCTACACACACTTTTCTAAGTAGAATATACAATTGAAAAAAATTACAAATCATCATCGTCATCTTTTTATTGTTTAAAATGATAAACATTTCATACAATAAGGAGTTGGTACATTATAATACGTTTATAACACAAAGAAAACAAAAGTGTCAATCATAAAAATAAAGAAAATAAACTTATTAATCGCCGCTGCTTACATTAATAACGTTCTTACTTTAAAGCTACTTATAAAAAATGCATAAATCTTATTTATTTTACTGATATCGTTAATATGCAAAAAATCCACTAATGTATTAACCAAATCAAGGTAGTTCCTCAGATATTTATTTCTTTGACTAATAAACATTGGGCAGGAAAATAAGAAATGTGCTACCATGTCCATCTCACCCCTGAAATAAACTCGGACAGGGTACACGGTCCGAGAACACATACTTACTGCCTTCAATATATAATGAGGTCTTCTTTTTATATGCCAAACGTATAATTGGGCCACCGGTCTTATTTATTTTTTTTATAATCACATTAAAATATAAATATTCTTGTTTTATTCCAAATGTACAAATATTACGGTAATACAAGTTGTATGTACCATTGCAAACAGAGTCAATATCCTTACTGATTAAATTATTTTCAAAAGAAGTTAACAAATCTTTATACTTATTTTTAATAATATCAATATTTCTACACTGGTATAAACTTTCCTCTCCTATTTATCTTCAAATAATACTTCAACTCGGAGACCCAGTTCAAAGGAATATTTTGATTGTCAATTGAGAAATTACTTACATAATGATGGCATTTTGCTGTTTGAAACTCCATACCTCACAGCCTCTCCGGTGGTGGCCAGATTCAAAGTCAATTTGAGTTTAGAGGACAAAATGTGCCAGAACTGAAGGTTTATAGGAAGGAATAGAGGAAGTATTCGCTAGGATATTGTCGGACTAACAAAAAAAGGGATTGAACCAAAAAAAACTTTTTTTTTAGTATAATGTAAATTAGTTAACGATCCTTTTTGATTCTATTCTCTGTTTTCCATGGATCAGATTTCATTTCTGTAATATTTCTTCGGCAACTGTCAGTCCTCTTCAACAACTATCAACTCTTTAAGAGTCGCTTTTTCTTTGTTAATCGTATTTTATACCATACGAAATCTGATTAAAAGTTCAGCTAGCATGATATTTTAAGTTAGAATGAAAAGACAAGACAAAAGAAGACGAAACAACACAAAAATGAAATTATAACTAGTAAATATTAACAATTAAAATATTGTAAATCGAAACATATACGAATGAATGATTTTAAATTAACACGAAAGACATTTCTCTGCAAATAATTTCGGCATGTTATTTTTTTGGAATAATTGCATTTTCTCATAAAATCCTTTTTGAACGAGATTTAAAAATTTTTGTTTTTGATACATTATTGATGATTAAGGATTCATCCCTATCAAGTAGAGATCTACTGGGCATCTTTCATTGAAATTTGATCTTAACCTGGTGAATTGTAAAATTCACCAAGTTGTAAAAGTTTAAATTTTCATAATATAATAACAATTTAAATGTTATCATTATTCTTAACCAACTTTTTGTTGTTGTTGTTAATGTTGACGTTAATGAAGAGTGATGATCTCAAATTATATAAACTTTGTTTCAATAACAGGTATTAAAGATTATTTATTAGCGGGCTTTTAAGATTATTATCAAACATTATAAGAAATATGACGACGTCTCTCTTTTGTATAGATATTAGAAACGCAAACTCTGCTACTGGGATTTTATTGCTTGATTACTAAGATAATAATTTATTTTCATAGATTTAATGAAGTTATATATGAATCTTTATTTTCATGTTAGTTAATTTGAAAAATTTATTTTTTCTATAATAGTTTGTTTACTAATGTTACAATTAGTCAAACTATTTAAAGTTATAATCTCTGGAGATTAAACAGTGTTGCCATTTTTGAATTAAATACATTTTTAAGGTTTTGATAAAATTACTAAAATATATTATTAATATTAAGGTAAAGTATAAGTTATTAAATAAAACATTTATTTTTAACAAATTTTAAATTGAATTTAAAATAATTTCTTACTTTGTTTTTTTCTCGCTTCTTTTAAAGGTTGCTACACTTTTCTTTACTTGCCCCCATTTTTTGCAATAATTGTTATTTTCTTTGTAGCTGTGGGTGGGGCCCATCCGCGTACAACCCCCCACACAATGAGGACCTTGTATTTTTGTGATTCAGAATATCCTTCCTCTAGATAACCTAACTTCACCATTATTCAGAACTTCCTTCTAACACCGACCTAACTTACTTTAAAGAAGGGACGATTAATCGAAGAAGTTCCAGGGCTAGACAACAATAAATTAAATAGCGGAAAACATAATATAATTTTCTTTAACCTTAACCTTTTTTGTTCTACAATCTTTCTGAAAGTAACCTTCACCTTTTTAATGGACAACCTTCTCGTAGAGGTTATCGTACATGTTTTATTTATTTTTCTATACTTTTGTAAAAGTTATAGTTGTTTAGAAAACATAATATTTAACGCCAGTGTAAAATCCTTTTCCAACTCACATTCAGATAAGCCTGAACTCGAGTATTTAAATGTGGCACTTAAATTTCTTGTCAAATAAATATTTTCTATATTTAACGGAGTCTATATAATATGCATCTTTAGATTTTTATAAGTTAATTTAACAATATATTTTTCTTTCTTAATTATTTTTATTTATGGGATTTTATTAGTCGTAATTTGCTTTTTTTCTATTGAATCATCCATCGTGAGGGTTTGGTTAACAAGCTTTACGATCGAGGGGGTTTATGTTTTTCTCTAAAGTGCTATCATAGTTGATTATACAATTCTATCATCCAAACAAAATTAATTAGAAATAAATAGATGACCAAAATTCCAAGTTTCAAGGAAATTAGTAAACCGGAAATGCGCTTTTACTGAACAGTTTTTTCAGTTTTCCACGAAGTTCATTAAATTTGTGTACACTAACTATAACATTTGTCAATTATAATTTTGAGAACTGGAGTAAGAGAAAGTTGTGTGAGTGTTACACACCAGATTTTTTATTTTCCAAATTGGACTGGGCATGAAACTTCCGGAAAAATGTTAACTTGCTAAATCACTTGGTGATGGTATATTTGTATAAATAGAAGAAAATATTTTCGCATGATTGCAATCATTTAAACGATTAGTTGGTATTTACAATAGATATAAATATAGGCAGTTAGAATTATATTTGTTAGTTTTTACTTTCTCTTACTCCTAGTAAGAGGAAGTATTGTAATCGTGTCAAATTTTCGATATCGAGTTTTCACCGGAAATATCCGTTTTGAGGTCCCCTGAGTCCAAAAAAGTGGTTTTTAGCGAATGGTCTGTGTGTGTGTGTGTGTGTCTGTGTGTGTGTCTGTGTGTGAGTCTGTGTGTGTGTATGTATGTGAACAGCATAGCTCAAAAACGAAAAATCGTAGAAAGTTCAAACTTGATATTACGTTTAGGTATCACCATGGGATCTGACGGTACGTTATGTGACAATATTCCTCAACCGGAAGTACCACTTTACTAGTTGTTTTCTTTACGTTTTTGCAATTTTCTCAAAAATGGCTCCGAAGATTTTCTTTAAACTTGCTATATCAACTACACATACAAAGAGCTACAACTTTTATTTGAAACATGTCTCCAGGAAAATTCATTTAAGGGCACTTCTGGGGGAGGGGAGGGGTTAGGTTTTCATCTTAACTGCTGTTTCAGTATATTAGACAATTCTGTCATCTAAATAATGTTAATTAGAATTAAATATGTTGTTGAAATTCCGAGTTTGAAAAAAAAATAGATAACCGGAAGTGCGTTTTTACTGAAATATAATTTTCAGGTTTCTGGTATTTTCTCGAAAATGGCTCCAACGATTTTCTTTAAACCAGAGTTGTTAACTATACATATAAAGAGCTACAACTTTTATTTGAAACTTTTCCCCTGATAAATTCATTTAAGGGGACTTTTGGTGGGAGGGGGGTTATGTTTTTCTTTAAAATGCTATCACAGTTGATTATACAATTCTGTCATCCAAATTGAAATAACTAGAAATTAATATATGACCCAAATTCCGAGTTTCAAGGAAATTAGTAACCGGACAGTTTTACTGGACAGTGTTTTCACTTTTCGACGAATTTCATTAAATTTGGTACACTACTATAAAATTTGTCAATTATAATTTTGAGTACTGGAGTAAGAGAAAGTTGTGTGAGTGTTTCATACCAGATTTTTTT